>KZ308862.1:1218661-1271130 GCA_000376725.2 Ladona fulva
ATAATATGCAAAGGTAACGGATATTGGGATCGTATATACAAAGAGGCGATCCAAATACGTCGCCATAAGAATAACATCAATAGAGACGAAGGTATTTTCCTGAGTAAAGCCTGGAATGGTACAATACGCCAAATAAGAAAATGAGAAATCTCCGTGCAACATGCGGCCTTTTCCACCAATCACAGACGTGGGAGGAGAGGGGGTGGTTGTCTCCCGATAGTATATATACCGGACGAGAAATTTCATGCGACATCCTTGAGAATGGCAGCAGTGGTCGCGGCCGAAACGTTGGAGCTTCCAAACATTATCACCCGGCTGGAAACCCGAGAAGCATTCCTCAGTCAAATACACCGGGAAAGCATCAGATCCTTTAACTGACAGAATATTTTTAAAGAAAACAGTGTATAAGAGGTATAGAGTAATTCATGGAGTAATGTATTCTATAAAATGGACTATGTCAAAAATTTTACCCTTTCAAACCTTAACAGTCACTTTGAAAGCATTCAATTCCATTTAACCACATATATCAGAAAAATATGCAGTAGCACTCTAAATACTCCCTCGAAGATGGCTACAGCTATGAAAAACGTCTCTACAAAAGTGACAATAAGTGATTCCAAGTCATTCTGTGAGTGACAATAATTTTAAATTTAATTACAATTTAAACACCTGACGAGGCGGACCGATTAATTCCTACAGTTGTCTTTACGGACATTGTATAACACAAAGTTCAATTGAAAATAGAGAATAGTTGACTACCTTATATATCTGATATAAAAATCAAAGTCATCCTGCCTGTACTGCCTTTCTGAATTGTATGCAGTATTAAAATACTAACTGGCTTACATTACATATATATGCCAACTGGTATACATGATTTCCTCTTTGGAAACTACCTAGAATCATGAAACATTAGACAATATAAACTTTATGTCATAAATTATTTATTTCATATTAAATTTAGTGCAAACTCTCATAAGGACGCTCATATTTCCATGCGGCTTCAAATCAATCAAGGTACGAATTGAGATAAGCTTCCAGAGTATACTTGAGCAGTTAGAATATCTTAGGCCGAAAATATGTAGATATAGCAAGTTAACACGTATATCGTAAGTAACAAGGAATTTAACTCATTATAGATGGCTTCCAAAACACAATTATACGAAAACTCTTCATGAAAGAATTCAAATTTTGCGACAAAATTGCCTTAACTGCCTATTTTCTTTAAACTATAGGATGGTTTATTTTAATTAAAATAAATAAAAATTTATTTTAAATAATTCTCTCAATATTAAGAAAAAGACTTGAGGTAAAGTAAAAACTTCTCAGATTATGGAAAATATAATTTTTAGTACTTTCATCGTAAAAGTTAATACTTCCTCTCCAAATGAAAATGTCATTAAAATTTGAATAGTGACAAAAATTACAGAGGAAAAAGTCATAATGCCATTTTAAGTAGTAAATACGTGATATTTTCTTTCAATATAAGTCTAAAATATAATTTCAGTGGAAGTTGCGGTCGAAGTGTGGAGTTGAGTAAACCTTCGAATTTATTTGAGCAATGTTCCACGTCGTCCCTCTTCTTTTCCATCTCACCGTTTTATTCTGAGGCATCCACAGTCAACACGATCTCTTTGTGTGCTCACCCTAAAGGAATTTTCCTGCAAAGGAGTCGTAATAAACTCCGTATTGAATAAATTTCTATCAGTAGAAGCACACTCCGAGATGCATCATCAAAAGTAAGGTAGTATTTTTGCCACTCAATCCGCTTTTTCGTGTTCGCATTACTTGACTATTTCTCCGAAAATATACGGATATGTATGCAAAAATATTACAGCAAAAGTTTTCCCCAACAAAATAAAAATGTTAACATTGACTTCACCTACGTTTCCTTTCCTGGAAAATACTATTTCATCATATTTTGGGAAATGTACAATGTAAAATCTATTGTATACCTGACATTAATCTTGGCAATTTAAGGTAATATCCGTATATATATTATTTCCTCTGACGAATCCTTGCAATGTACTTTAATTATGGAGAATCAAAAACTAAACTAATACTTTTTCAGCAACAAGGCCACATTTTCCACACGAGACTGTATTTGGGAGGTGAAATACCAACTTTCAGCATAAATATTGCAACAGTCAAGCATAAATATTGTACGGAGGAATTCAACTGGTAAATTAATCTAAGTTGAATAACTTCTAATTTATCTCCTACGCAAACAGATGTCTAGACTAGGAAATAAAATAATTCACGTGCGTTCGTCTGAATCCTGAATTGAAGGAAAGGCCGCATCCTAAAGCGGCTGCGTTTGGCTTAAACAGCGCTTGTTTCTCACTTCTAGAAAAGATTTTCTTAGTACAAATCAACGGACATTTAGAGTATTTCCGGGACAGATACACCAGTCGTCATATTTTCTGCATTTATCGCCATTCTATATTGATTAATGCTCGTAATACTTTCAGACAGATACATTGCGAGTATTGCTTTTAATTAAAAGAGGTTATTTGGCTAATATTTATCCACTGTAGTTGATTGTTAAAAATGTCTTGGAAAATCAGATTAAATCGAAGTAGTAGCGATACACAGGTTTTTGTGGAGATTACGGACTTTTAGCCAATCTCAGCCTTGTTAATTTTTTAGACAGTGGCCTTTGGGACATATCTCTCATTGTCAGTGTAACTCGTTAGGAGAAGTGAACCGCACAACTTATACAATGTCTCTTTTATCATTTTAAGAATGTTCTGCATACGTTATGGTATAAATACTCAATACATATATAGGAGTACACAAAACGGCTTAACGTTGAAATGAGAAATTTTAAAATTTTGGGAGAGAGGACAAATCAGTTAATGCTATGAGATGATTTTTAAATAATATGTACGAGATGATTATTTAGCAATATATGAAGTTATGACTATAAATTAATTTGTATTAAAATGACTTATATGTCCCAAAAAGTTTGATTACCTACGATTTGTTTGGTCACTAGGAGGCCAGGGATCGATACCCAAAAGAGTGTATATGATTTTCTGCTAAAATGTGCTCTGAAACATTTTTTGCAAAATAAGTGTTTCCACAAATACTCCAGTATTGTTTTGTTTTAAAAGCCTAATTGCAATATTTTCCGGTTAAATTCTGTTTAAACTATTATGTTTTTTCGTTAGGCGGAGTATATATCTCGGAATTATTCAATAAGTACGATTACATAGTTGCAATTGAATGCACTGCGAAAAGTGTACGGTGTATGATGAACTCATGCCAATTAAAATGAATGCGCGTAGAAAAGCTCGTCACTTTTAGGAGTTTTAAATGAGGCTCGTTTTATTTTGTTTGAACTTTTAGTCGGTATTTTATGATAATTTTCTAATAAACTAAGGGAAGAAGTTGTTCATGAGTATGAGGACCTACACTTATTTGACGAAGAAAGAAGATTATACACTTATTTTAGATTTTCAGTGACTTTTCATCAAAGTTGTTTGAATATATACGAAATTACATTAAATTTCATCGATGACAAACAATGCTTTTAAACCTCGAGATCAAAATTTTTCAATGCATTGTAAGAAACGTAAATACTGATAATGTTTAAAATAAATAGTTCGAAAGTCTTAAATTATAAGGTAATTCTATTTAACCAAAACCGACGATTTTTTAAGTATTCCATTATCCTTGGCCTAAAATAACATCATTTCAATCTGCGGGGATCCCTAATCCGCTAAAACCGCAAAATCCTACTCTTTTTTTTTGAATTCCCCTCAGACATAATCCCCATTCATTATTTTGTCTTCCTATGGTCTGGGCTGGATTACAAGACTATCATCTCCCCTGCGCCCACTCACAATTGATTCCCGCCTTGCGTCTGTTTATTTTTTCCATTATGTTTTTATTCGAAGGAGACTATGCGATTGTCCACCCCTCAGCCCTAATCGGATCAAAGAGAGAACCAAAAAAGCCTTTACTCAAAGCCAAAAACAAAAAAAGGAAATTCTTGCTTCATTTTCTTTCCTCGAATCCCCCATAATTTCTTTACGCATACGTATTTCTCTACAAATCTTCATTATCATTTTTTTCGTTTCATTTGCTCAACTCATAGCTCATCCCGCAACTATAGTGTTAACTACTTTTCTCTTTATGATTTGACTCTACCAAGAACGCAGGGCGATTTTGCTCTAGAGCTCAGTTCCGATGACACCCCACAATAGTGGTCCTTCATATCTGCTCTAATAGTTGACTTGATTTAGTTCAGAGAGCTTAACTCTAATTCAGCGCTTCCCAGGTGATTTTTGACTCAGTTGCTTACTTAAAGTCAGTTGGGTTTTTCTTCAATGTTTCGTTTCTGAGATGAAGGTATCTCTAAGGGTTTTTCCTTTTGTTCTATCTTTGCTTTGATCGGAAGGCATCCTTTTTCATTATTCCCACTTTGCATTCCCACATTTCTTAATGTTATGAGTCCCAGTCCTAGAGATTAAGATGCCATTCCTATAGGTTAAACTGAGCCTATAAGGCCCCACATTATTTTACCTTTAACTTTAAGCATTGGACCTGATACGCAGATGTCCCAATGCGTTTAATAATTGTTTAGGAAATGCAAATCCATACACAGAATTAGTAATATTATTATTTATTCTTTCGGCGAGGTTAGGCCAAAATGGGCATTAATACAGGCTTTATCCATTAAAATTCACTAATATGAACTGCAAAACTTCCAAAATATTGGCTCCTGGTTTCATAGATTTAGAAATAATCGGTTCATATAGGTATAAGCCTCTGTTGCTCACACACACTTCAGTTGATCAGTTCATTGTGATAAATATTAGATGCCATTCCCACTCGTATTCAGTTCGATTTGTGAAATAGAAATCCTCTTCAAAGTCCGATATGCTACTTAAAGGGGCAAAATATTTGGACCTTCAGAGGTTGCGATACTCATGGAAAAGCCAACGAATAGAGACATACATCATGTTTATTACATAACATCGCGAAGTTTCCAGGACGATGCCTTATTTACTAATTATTTAAATACACCTTTAATTAAATGAAAGATATTTTGGGAAATTAGGGTGAGATGGAAAGAGCAGTGGAAGACGAAGGACAAAATCGGGGGGGGGGCGGAGGAGCATAATCGTAGGAGGCACCTTTGAAGAATGCTGTTGCGGAATGAATTCAAAGAAAAGTTAGTGTATAATTACTGATAATTAATCCATAATGTACATATACAATCAATTGAACTTATTTCATAACCTACCGATGAAATAAAAGGAGCGAATCTATGAAAGTATTTCATAAAGTATATGGTACATTGTTATAATTTAATGCTCGTTGTCATGTATTGTGTGGCGCATTTCAAATACAAATTAAGTAATAATTTAATTAATTATTTAATTAATTATTTAATAATTATAATTCATGCATTCACTACGAAAGGTTAGCCACCTCTGATATAGGACAAAGGTCTGTGATAAGGAATTTTAGGGCCTACTGTGAATATAAATCTGTGTACCTAATTTGTCAAGGCTATTCATAAAAGTTTTCTTTGCAATTGTAAGATTTTAGTATCTCAATGCTACATGTGGACGCAAACTTGATACAGGGGAGGACAGAAGTTGATGTATCCTGAAGATTATAGAGCTAAGTGTACAGTATTATACCTAAAGCAGTCTAAATTACAGGGGCTTGTGATCTTCCATATCTGCGGTGCACAAACCGGTCTGCTGCGTATATTCAACCTGTCCGCAAAGATTAACGTCTTAATTAATAATGATCGTTTTACGATAAGGATTTTTAAAATTACTCATGACACTCGAATTTGCTTGAATCAGTTCAAAGTACGAGGGTCGTTCAAGAAGTCCTTCGAATAAGATAGAAAAACAAGTAATTTTGAGTAGATTTTTTTTATTTTCAACATAATCTCTTTCCAACTCCATACACTTTTCCAAGAGTTTCTCCAACCTTTTTAAGCCGTCCAAAAAGGATTTCGGAAGGCCCTCCAAATATGCATCTGTTTGGGCGATGATCTCCTCGTTCGTCGTGAACGAATGTCCGCTGAGCCATTTTTTCAAATTTGGAATTAAAAAGAAGTCACTGTGGGCCAAATCAGGTGAATACGGTGAATGTTGTAATAATCCGAACTTTAATTCCATAATTTTAGCCATCCAAACTGCGCAGGTGTGCACCCGTGCATTGTCTTGAGGGAAGAGGATCTTTTTCAAATGAGGGCCTTTTTTCTTGATTTCTTCGCTTAACCTGTGTAATAACGACGCATTAAACCCTCCAGTTATCGTTTGACATTTTTCCAAGTAATCGGTGTTAATGATTTCGCGTTCATCTCAAAACTCCGTGGCCATCACCTTGCCGGCCGATTACACCGTCTTCGCCTTCTTCTGAGTCATTTTGCATTAAAAAACCAAATGTTTTGTCTGTTCATTTGTCTCTGGAGTATGTCCATGTTTCGTCCAAAGTTATGTATTGACGCAGAAACTCGTCAATATTGCGACGGATAAGCGCCAAATAGTCCCAAAGAGTGTACCACACGATTGCGTTTATTCTCCTCTGAGAGCAAAGGCGATACCCATCTTGGCGAGTTTTTTTTTTACATTCAATTTTTCGTGCAAATTTGAAAACACTGGACCAAGCCCATGGCCTCAACCATTTCGCACACTTTGATTTGTTGGTCATTCAAAACCATAACGTGGACTTTCCACTTCCACTGGACGTCCCGAATAATGTTCTCCTTTAGTGAATGTACGCCCACGTTTAAACTCATTTACCCAATTGTAAACAGTTGCAAACACTGGAGCAGAAGTGCCATGAACTTCATCCAACTCAACTTTGGGATCTCTTTCGGTATTAAGCCTTTTACAAGTTTTTTGCTTCAATCGACAATAAAAATGAAACCATGTGATGGATATTACTGAGAACAGCTATCTAGTGAGTAATGATGCAAACTAAATACTAACCATTTATGATACCACGAGCGCCATCTCTTGGATATTCTAAGGACATACTGAACAGCCCTCGTATTACGTCTGAAACTATGTACATAAGTTTTAGTTTATTATCAATTCAACCGATTAAAGAAACAAGTAACGAGAGATGCAGTATGCTCTTACAACATATAAACAGAGCTGCGCCGTAGGTGCAAGGGGTGCACCGCACCCTGGCGGAACAAGAAGAAGAGCCAACAATCATTATTATTACTGCTACAACACTAATTGTTGTTTTCTGTTTTATAAACACGAGTTGTGTAGGAAAGACTATAATGTGAAATTAAAGATTGAAAAACAGTTAGAGAAAAGAATTACGGGCTATTCAAAGACGTGAAAAAAATATTTGTGCAGTGGATTTAATCGAAGAATTGGGATCAGTAAAAGATTTTCTGTTACAAAGAATAAATCCTATTCAGGTTTTATAATATATACATTTTCTAGGGATTTGATTGGAGTGTTCCCTAATTTGCAAATACCTTTCCGTGTTTTATTGACACTTCCTGAGGGTGTTGCTGCTAAGGTAACGATAGTAAAAATAAATGTAATCTATGAACTGATGATGACCATCACTATGTCAGCATACTGAACATACATTATTATAATTGTTACTGATGTTTTATGACCAATGTAAGCTGGGGAATGAAGTCATAAAACAAGTTTTTCAGTCTTACGAAATAACTTTCACCTGCAAATCGGAAAATGTATGGTTTTGGTATTTAATTTTAAGGGGTGGCAAATTATGCTCGCATTTGGGCGGCAGATAGGCTGAACGCGGCTCTGCGCATACACAACTTAAGCCTGCCGATCAGTGGGTTATGTGTCATCTGGTCAGTGGAGTCAGAGGTTTAGGCAGCATTGATCTACAACATCTAGCTGGAAATTTTTTTTTACGAAACCGAGTTCTAATTCTTAACTTCAAGATTTATAGATTGCCTACACGTCTTCAGGCATCAAGACGAAATCAATCGATTAGGAAGGTTAACAGGCCCCTTACTTGTTCGAGGTCTTCATTGGCCCGGTCCGGTCAGGCCCGATTCATCACATCGCATTTTGAAGCCCGACGTTTTCTCCAATCCGTCCACATTTGGGCCGACTACTGATGGTGGATATTTAAACGTTACACCAGCTGTCACCGACATTGATTTATTTCCATATCCTATCCACTTTGTTAAGAGAATACTAAAATCGAAAATGTTTAGTTTTTGAAACATAAAGGTCCCGATGAGGCCAAATAGTTCTTCTTATAATGCAATGTATGACCTCTATCCGTGATTCGGCCCAAACCCGAAAACAGCACTGCTTATCCGAGATCCAAACACCCCGTCCGAGACCATGGAGACACCTTAGCCACACTTCTAAGGGTACGTAGAATGGAAATATGCGCATAAGGGGAAGAAGATATTTGATACGTACAGAACAGAATTGGTGGAAGTGCTGCACGCGGATCGCGAGCTAAGAACCACTAGTTTGAGGAACAATTGCCAAAATCACGATATAAATACGATTTAATTAAAATCACCCTTATTTTTGGCCTTTTGATCATAAATGTCAAATACTGCTAAAAGATAGAATTCGACATTGGACACTAGTACTTATAAAATTGTGGTCTTTTTCATTCACTTATTATGAATCATGATGTAAGAATGCTGCTGTACATCGGTTTCGGACACTGGATCTCGACAGGTCGGTTCCTTTAGATTTTGGAGCACTCCAGCTTGAGAAATTCTGAAAGTTTTACTCGAGCACTGTACACCTATTTCATGAATCAAATTCATAGAATAGAGAGAGATAATTCTCTCACTTGAAGCTTCTAAATTTAAATGAATTCCGAGATATTAATGACCCAAATGAGATTATCAGGAAATGTATTACACCGAACCGAATCCACTGAAAACTGATTCATATGTAGCGCGGTATATGTCGAAGTATTCGCTAAGGATTGGAAAAATTAAAGGTCGTTTGAATTCATTGTTATGAATGGCCAGCCCATACCGGTCAAAATATTTAGAAAGTGTAGATTAATCAATTAAATTGATTTTCACAGTCTCCGTTGGAGTTGGTTCTAAGTTCTACTATTTTCATGCTGAAGTATAGACACTGCATAAATAACAGCATTTTAAAAGCTTCCCTATTATTATATTTGGAACTTATCAATTTATTTTATAAGTGTATTTACTTTCATTTATTCGATTTACTAAAATATTAGTTCTCCGATAGGATCATTTACAACACATTAGTTAATTGTTAATAAAATAATTGGGTGTCTGATTGAGTGATTTCGAAGCGCTCAAGTAGGAGGTTATTCATCGAATTTCATAATTTCAGAAGTTTTGGTTCGTTGCAAATTTAAAAAGAACGACGTCATTCACCGATTTCCAAGAACGTCACACATTCTTTCGTAACCTCCAATACCTCGTAGGCTTACTAAATTGGTGACATCATATTTTATACGAAATTATTGCGGTGAATCGAGGAATAATTTGTAACAGAACATAGAATGTATTTAGGAACGATCTGTACAACTTCTGGGATAACATTAAATTATGAGTCCCTTTCTTGTGATAAGGGTTAAGATGTATTGCTCGGGAAGCATCCGAAAGTACATACATTACGCCACTTGAGAGGTTTACCACTGAGTGCGAAAATGGAATCTATTAAAATGACTTAAATGAACTTATGATTCCATTATTGATTCCTGGGCTGAGAAATCGCGGTATAATCTAGCAATGCTTATCGTAATACTCTTGGAAAACTTTCAGAAATGGATTTTGGGATTATCAAATTCCGCATCTCGACTGTTTTCAACCACTCGGTCTCACTTTTTCGGGGTCTCTTTTTTGTCTTGAGCAGCCCCTCCGCTATCCAAATGATATCAGCCACTCCATAAAAAGGACGATCGCAAATGCATTTTAAATGGCTCTTCCTCAATACTTTCTTTTATCTTTTTCTTTCTTATTTTTCTTTCTTTTCCAATCTTATCTTTTTCTTTTCAGCTTTACTTCCACCAACAAATCATATCAGGATAGTTCATCATGTTTTTCAGCTTATTAAATATTTCTAAATAATGTGATCGAAGAATACTTCTCAGAGCATATGATCCTTCACTTAAGGAATAACAGGTGTGAGAAATAGAGACAGGACTGGGACTCGAACCTAGAACTCCCACTTTCCGGGCAGGTATTCTAACCACTGAAGTACCATTCCGCGTCTCTTAGAATACCTGCACGGAAAATGGGAGACCTGGGTTCGAGTCTCAGTCCTGTAGCTATTTTTCATATCTGTTATTCTTTGGAATTCAGCTCTTCTGTGCTTAGTAATTTATCTGTAAAAAGAGGCGCTGTTAGAATAAAAGGTGATATTATAAACTTGATTTCTATTTATAAAAGATTTTTTAAGATTTCATTTAATAACATAATAATTCATTTAATACCACAAGTTAACAAAATTAAAGGTATTAAAACGAAAACTGAGACACCACTAAGAGTTTAAACACTCTTCGATTATTTGTGAGTGTAAATTATATAGGACAAAATATATATTGAGAGATTAAACTGAAATTGCCCAATGGAAATAAAAATAAGAATTCTGCCAATAGATTAGTTTTGATTAGGCGATGTTTCCATGAATGCTGTCAAATTCAATAGGACGTCGTTCAACTTCAGCGTGATATAAATACTCATTTGATCGGACAGGAAATATTTTTATGAATTGGAATGGATCAGTCTAATTACTGAAAATTCCAGATTATCGTATCAAAATTAATCACCGAAGATATTAATAGTTAAATGCATTTGGTTAGCGTTAAATATACATTAACCGTTGATTTACGACATTTTCAAAAAATAAAGATGTACGTCCGATGTAAAACGAGATGGTGAATGTTTTGTCATATCCTCAACCATTTTCGACCAAGAATGTTTAGAGAAACAGATGGAGGGACACACGATTGGAGTTTTTATTGGGATAAGACAACTCAAGAGCACTACATTGACGGCAATCTTACCGAGTGTAATTTCTTCAACTCTTGACACTAGAATACACATGATCACCGCCGGAATAAATACTAACGGTTTTCTACTGTAAGTTCGTATCTTTTATTTCAATCTGGAAGTAAAACAGCAACACAAGAAGAAAGATACACGTAGATAATTTTAGTTTTGGCTATTGCGATCTTGAAAATGTCGTCGAACGTCAATCGAGTCCACTATTAACAATCGATTTGCGAATTTTAATGGAGACGTTAAATATTTTCCTCATAACTTATTTTGATAGAACTCGCAGTGCCGCGGTATGTTGCCCCCCACATGCTGACCAAAATAACATTGGTTCGCTCCCCTTGGCAGTTTGAAGAATAGCATAGCTTTGCGGGGTTAACCCCCTCCTCCAATGACAGCGCCTGCCAAACCGCTCTCATGTCCGCCGATTCCTTTTTTTCCCTCAGATGAGAGAAGAATGAAGACCGATGGGACCCCTCCTAACTTCCAACTCCAGCCGCTCCCAGCCCACTGTCGCTTTATCCAAAACGCCTTCGCTAAAAAAAAAAGTGTTCCTCGGGTGCGAAAGTCGATCGTTTTCTCCAACACAGAATGATGTACGGCAATTTAGAAAGATACAAATTAACGAAAATCTCTTTAACAAATTTTCGCTATCTATGATTGCTTATCTTATTTAAAATTATAATAATAATTTTAGACCCCATTAGTTAATTTATGGGAAACTAATCATTACTAATCTACATTCTGCAAATTAAAGGAAAAAATATATGGATAAGAAATTAAGAAACAATGAACGATAAGGAGGCAAAATAATCTCCAATTTCGGTTAACAAACTTCATGTTGTGCGTTTAGCAGTTCATTGCGTTCCCGAATTATTAATGCGGAGTTCTTCATCACCATACATAACCTGGAACATTGCATTCTTTAGGATCGCATTCAAATTCAGTAAATTCAGGAATTTACAATTCATTATGTCATATATCATAGAATATAAAAGTTAAAATATAATTTTTTATTCGACATACGAAATAATTAAGATTCTTGTAGTGGCAGTGCAAATTAAATCAGCTTTTCTTCAGGCAGTGTTTGTCTCTGAACGCGAATTCCGTTTGCCGAAAGACGGCTTACGGAGTGTTTTAAAACCTCTAGTAGAGAAATAATTGGAAGAGGAAAATTCAGACGTAACCACGACTTTCATTTGCAAGACGGACGATTTCAAGACGAACGAACTTCATTGACCAATAGCAGAACTTGAAAAACTAGTGTCAAACTTAACGTTCGCAGAAACATTTGTTTTCGAAAGCATAACGAATATAGTTAAAGTTATAGTTCTAGGTTTATCTTAGAGTATATTGTATTCATAGTAAAATACAAGTAAAGCAGACATTATTTATTATCTCATACTCTGAATAAAAACAATTGTGTTACTTTGTAGAAGGCCATATCACAGAAGAGAATAATGCTAAATTAAATTCCAATTAATATATTCTGAATTAAGGTAAAAATTCATTCATTCGTTATACAATGATACGTGCTTTGAGAATAGTAATTTGTCCATTGCTCCTTCAATTTTGAATATGTTTAGTCCAAAATTAACGGTAAGAAGGTAAACATGGCAATGGGTTATGCATCATATTTTCACAAAACAGAAATAGACTGCGATTTTTCACATGTACACCATTTATTTGATTAATTAATTGACATAGGAATGGATTAATAAATGTAAGTAAATGATTAAGAACCTCAAGATTCGAATAGAGAAATTACGCAAAATAACTTATGAAGAATTCGAAATAAATCGCAACTCCGAGATATGCAATTGCGGCCATGGATCGGAAGTCAATTCACGTCTAACACACACACGTATCCGTGCGTGCCCATCTTCTGTGCACTCCATGATTCTTTTAGTCCGTGTGTTCGGCACACGGATGCACACGGATATTCGTGGATGCGCGTTTGTTTCTTTGCGCATGCGCACGACGCTTTGATTGAATCTAGCTGAGCGATCTGAGCGTTTTCGTGTTGTTATTTGCGTGTGCGCTTTGCTTACTGCGGAGAGTGTTTGCGTGTCGTACGAGGACTCCCACAAACCAGTCGCTTTCATTCTATGCTACGCTTCCAGAGGAGAGCATTTTAAAATGTTGTTCAGCGATAGTTATAATACTGACCGTATTTCCATTAAGTGCACCGTGGTTTTCCAAATGAACGAAGCAAAGGCACATGGGAACGCAAGCTGCTAAAAATGAAGTAAAGAAACGGTATTCGTAAAAGACCGTCAGTTAGCGGAAGAATGAAACAAAAGCGCAACATTGCTAGAAAAGCTTCCGCGGCGATTGGCAGACAAAGCCCCCGAGTCAAAGCGGAACATTGCTTACAATTACTATTGTATGGCTATTCCTGACGTCAGAAAAAATGCTCACTCTCAGCCCATAAGACGTAGGCCGATTTTAGATTTCCGCGGGAAAAAAGTGCGTCTCATACTCCAGGGAACACAATATATCTCATAAATAGATTACAAAGTTAAACATATCAGATCCGCACATTTCCACAAGTAAATTTAGGAATGTCGTAGTTCTCGAACGTAATCGAGTGTATAAAGGTTGTTAATTTCCAGATACGTTAAAAGATCTGTAGCACTTCAAGTTTAATTTGATAAGACATACAAAAATACAGTTTTGCACGGCTTCCTTCAATGTCTACCAATTTCTAATATTTTCCCTTTTCTGAGCTCCTTTATGAATCGGGTTACCTATTTGCAGATGGAATTCCTAATGTGTGTAAATGTATATTTAAATAAATATTGGGCTCCCGGATAGCCAAGACGGCAACGCGTTCGTCTACGGTGAAAGCAGTCCCGGGTTCGACACCCGGTGGGGGCCAACGTGCGAAATGACCAAAACAGTCGAAGCATTTTTAAAAATACTACTACTAAATAGATATCCATACGAATGGACGAATTGTAATAACATGAGTATATAGTTGGTCAGTTTTACTTGGGTATCGCTATGACTAAAAGAAATGTTCAAGGAAACCAAGATATATTACTCCAAATTGAAGTTTTGGTATTACTGGAGCTTCTAACGGAACATTACCCTAATGTATAAAGGTGAGTGTAAAAACCGGAAAATATTTATGAAGTCATAATCAGTGTATACAATTATCTAGCAAACATAAAATCTTTATATTTAAATGAACCTCTTTTCTTCAACACATATGAAGCTTTCATTTCGGAAGATTTTCCTCTTCGTGTACAATTTCTGAAGACGACGTCTGTCACACAAGAAGTGTTGGCGAATAAGTAAGGACACGCCTATCTATTTCATGTGTCAACCTGGGATTCTGATGCTGATCAATGGATCTTGTTGTGAAAACTTCCTGAAACAGCCCATACTCAAAGTTGGAATGAAAAATATTCTAACGTAACAGAATGCATCGAAGCAAAAATTAAAAAGAGCTTCAGAAAATCAATGTATGCTTTATGAAAAACATCCGTTGATACCGTAATTAGATTACTGCGGTTACTTAGTATTTACCACTGTGTATTTAGCTGCCCTATAATTGAAGTGGCTGGAAAATGTTAACCTTGAGAGTAATACTTTACTTTAATTCATGCCTTTGGTGAATTCGTCAAAATATACAAAAAACCGGCGCGCGTGCCGTGCATTGTCCGCAGCATCCAATACGTTTCTTATCTGTAATAGTTGCTATTCGTTCCCCAAAGGATATTTATCGCCTCAATAAGCAACGAAGAAGAAATTGAAATTTTCTACCAGCCTCTCTGAGCAGAACATAATTACGAGGACGATTACCATAAAATCATTATGGGCGATTTTAACGCACGTGTAAGTAAGCAAGAAGCAGATGATGCGGTCACAGGAAAACATGGACTAGGCCAGAGAAATGAACGAGGTCACCGCTTGGAAGAGTTTGCAGAGTGCACCAATATGTACATAACAAACATATTTCAGGAGGAATCCTACAAGGAAGTGAACTTGGAGAGGTCCTAATGGAGTAAAAAACGAAATAGACTACGTATTTGTTAACAAGCTACACCCAGTTACTAATTGTGAGGTACCAAACAACTTCAACACCGGCAGTGACCATAGGATAGTTAGATGCAGAATGAAGATTAACGTCAGAATGGAGCGAAAGAAGTTGGTCTCAAGCAGGAAACAGGAGTTAACTATTAAGAAATTAGAAGAAAATAGGAAAGAGTTCCAGCTGGAAATTAGAAATAGGTTTTCAGCACTCCAAGAAGAAGTACTGGAAGCCAAAGTCATGGAAGTCGTGAAGGCAGCGGCAGAAGAAGTAGCAAGTACACCAAAAAGACCAAAGGATAAGAAGTTCAGCGACAGAACCAGGAAAATGATGAAACAGCGAAAGCAACTGAAGCACTCAGACTTGCCAAAGGAAAATATCGAATATGTCGAGCTATGCAAGTCTATCAGAGTGGCAATGAAGGAAAGTGTAAGGCATTTTAACGAAAGAATTGTACAAGAAGCTATAGAGAACAACAAGAGTATGAAGAGGGTCACTGTCACCAAAAAATAAGGACAAGGAAAATAATGAAACAAAGTAAGGAACTGAAGCACTCAGACTTACCAAAAGAAAATATCAAATATGTCGAGCTAGGTAAGTCTATTAGAGTGTAAATGAAAGAAGACGTGAGGGATTTTAACGAAAGAATTGTGCAAGAGGCTATAGAGAACAACAAAATCGGGAAGAAGGTCAGATAACACCTGGGAATGAAAAAGAAAGAAGACTGGCCGACCAGAAAGAAGATGGCACAACAACTTCCAATAGACAAGCAATACTGAAGACAGTAACGGAATACTTCGCCAACATATACATAAAGATGGAAAGAGTTGAAGAGGAAAACCAATAAGAAAGACAACATTTTGAAAATCCCGCTTTTGTACTCTCAGAAGAAGTAACAGAGTCCATCAAAAAGATGAAGAATGGAAAGGCAGGACGAGCAGAAGAAGTTTTGGCGGAATATCTTGAATTTGGTGTTACAGAGATGTCTCCCTTTATAGCGCAATTATTCAATAATTTGGATATTCCAAGGGAAAATTCCCAAGGACTGGAATCTTGCAAGGAGCGTCCTTTTGTACAGGAAAGGATTCAAGAAAGATTTGAAGAACTACCGCCCCATCAGCCTCTTTCCTGTCATTTACAAAACGTTTATTAGAGTAATAGCTGCACTTCTGAAGTCCCTGGCAGCTGCCCAGCAGAGCAGAGGACAAGATGGATTCAAGAACAAGAATTTCAGCACTATGGATCACATCCACACGCTGCAATAAATCATCAGCAGTATGATTTAATGCCACTCTACTCTGTTTTTAATACTCTGTTTCGTGGACTATGCCCAGGTCTTCCACTCGGTATGCACCTCCTTCACACTGGAAGCTTTAGGGAAAGAAGAGATATATACTAAGTACATTCAACTCTTACGTTACATCTGTAAGGGCACCACAGCCTCTGTAATGCTGCATTAAGAAACAGAGGAATTCCGGATTGAAAAGGGAGTGAGACAATGTGACTGCCTTTCACCAATTCTTTTTACAGCAGCTCTGGAAGAAGTTTTTAAAACGTTAGACTGGGAGAAAAAGGCCGCGGTATCAATGGAGATCACATCAGTCATTTGCGTTTCGCAGATGATATAGTACTCTTCTCAACCAACGGTGAAGATCTAGCATCAAGACTTCAAGAACTGAACGAGGCGGGGCAGAAAATAGGACTTACAATAAACTTATCGCAAACTAACATTATGCATAATTCTTTTTTAGAACAAATACTAATTTAACTACAAGTGATACCCCTTGATGTTTGTTCAGAGTACACTCACCTGGGACAACTGGTACAAAAGGGGAGAAATACAGGATTCATGAAGTGAATCGAACAAGGATGGAGTGCCTTCGAAAGAAACGCCCATATTCTGAAGTCAAAAATGCCAATGGTCTTGAAGAGAAAGGTCTTCAACCAATGCATTCTACCAGTTTTGACATATGGAAGTGAAACATGGGTGTTAAACGCAGAAATAACCCAGCGACTTCAGACTACACAAAGAAGTATGGAACGATGCATGCTTGGAATCACAAGAAGAGACAGGAAACGCAACACCTGGGTTAGGAAGGTAACAGGAGTGACAGACATCATAGATAAGGTAAGATCACTGAAATGGATGTGGGCAGGTCATGTTGTAAAGGAGAAATGACAACCGATGGACATCAGCAGTTTTGAACTGGACAGCAAGAGATGTGAAGAGGCCGAGAAGAAGACCAAATGACCGATGGAGCAGAGAAATGATCAAGTTAGATATTTAGATAATCAAGTATGAGACTTAATTATCCTTAACGAAATACGAATTGGTAAACGCTCCACTTTTTGTATTAATATGTGAAAATGCAAGCTGTTGGCATATGGCTGTCGAAAGTTGTCACTCAAGTGATCAATATTTTCAACGTCCATATTATTGCAGCCAATGTCTGAGTGTATTTATAGTAACGGCAGAGAGATAGCCACTTGAAATCGCTATAAGAAGATAAGAAGTTGCGATCGGAAAAGTGCACAACTGCTAGAATTCATTTTCCTCCGAAAATATTATGCGTTTGATTGTTTAATCGATCAATCAAGCAAAGAGATGGAAGGAAGTGAAGTTCCTTCTATTTTCAAAAAAAGAAAAATGTTTCGATGGAGTATTCTGTAATTTGAAAGCCTCGCGGACGAGGAATCTGAAAACAGCGCTTCAAGAGGTGATTGGAGAAAATTCCGCTGTGAAACAAAATGGCAATTTCCTTTCTAAAAATAATAAATTTTTTGTGAAATATTTGATTGGTTGGAGGGATATTTTACTGTATTCCCCGGTGTTTACAATAAAAGCATGTGGAATAAAAATGTAATTCGGATTTTTATTTACTGAGCGGAATTATAACGTCGAACCTGAAGTAGAATAAGGAATACGGACGCTATGTCAATCACATATTTAAAGCTTATTCTTAAAAAGTTAAAGCTAATCCTTGCTTAACTGCCCCTTTTCTTAAAATATGATATTCCAGCCTTTAATTACGCCCATTGACTTATAACCCATTAACTCATATCATGGATAAAATCTTTTATGATAATTAACATGTATATTTTTAAATTTATTTTTGAAGGACCTTCTTTTCAAAAAGAATGTAATAAGAGGAAAAAAATTTACATTTAGGATTTTATATAATTTGTAAACAATTTATTCTAAATGTCAGACATATATTGAAATAAAAGAAATTCGTGAATTTCCCCCAAAAATTAAATTATTTTCAAATTTTACTACAATATCAGCTGCATCTGAAAATATTGTTATTTTTGCTAGGGAATGTAAATGTTAAGTAAATATGTCAAATAAACGCGCGGTAGTCAAGGGAGTTGTTTACTGTGCAATGAGGACGAGAGAGC
Organism: Ladona fulva; assembly: GCA_000376725.2. Lineage (NCBI taxonomy): Eukaryota > Metazoa > Arthropoda > Insecta > Odonata > Libellulidae > Ladona > Ladona fulva. The sequence continues at coordinate 1,237,090 of KZ308862.1, forward strand.
GCTGCAATATCTCGCTGTAGTTGACAAATGTGTGCTAGGAGTGAACAATAAACCACATCACCCATTAGTAAAAAGTATATGTTATAAATAAATAGTCCTCGTAATCTAGAATGCCTCTACAAGTATTTATGTCGAATAGTACAAAAATGGCTCCTCTTTATTCAACAAAGTACTTCCAGTAAATTAGGGGGCAAAAATTACACTGATTCAAGTCTTGACACTCTTAAAGTTTTGATGAAGATTGAGTTACATCGAAGGACACAAGTTGCATATTACTTAACATAAATAACATACTTCTATTGCAATCATTATTAGCACTTTATATTCTTTAATTAAGCTAAATACCGTCGTAAGTCAGACTGGAAAAAAGTCAAACAGAAATTTAAATCCATCTCTGAATTGTCATTGACAAATATAGTTGCTTTTACGTTTGATATTGATGGGGATATACACAGTTATTTGACATTTTTTATTCTATTTGGTGGCAGAAATCGCTGCAGTAAAACTTATTAAGCTTGAATCTGAGTATGAAAAATCCTCGATTCTATTATTCCACATCGAGGGTCTGCATAATTCACACCGAATTCCGTATTAACATTTAGTAACCTCTCGATTTTGCTGGCGAAAGAAATTCGTCAAACGGAAATTGGATCCGTAAAAGAAGAATCGTTATTCATCTTATATTCGCACAATTTCGGCAGAACAGAAATTCCCAATAAAACAAGATTTACGTTCTCCCGAAAGAAAGAGTGTTTAAATTCAAGGAAAACCCATCAATTTATTTGATAAATGAAAACTCCCATTCGGCCTAAAATAGATCGATGTTAAAGGAAAATCTTATCTCCTCGGCGACAAGGTGAAAATGGGAGTGCAGGACGTTTTCTTTCTTGGCACACAAGCACTCAAAATTCAACTCCCTCAGCAGTATTTAAATTAAACCAGTGTGGCTGCAATGCATTGACTTCTTGCAAACTTAAAGTGTTGGGAAAGATTACGGAGCGGATACTTTTTTAAAAATTGAGCTAAACTTAAATTGTCTTCTCATGAGGGTAAAGTAAGAGGCTAAGTCAGAGCTGTCAAACCACTTTCTGTAAGATTTTGGAATTCCATATGTACTGTTAAAAAAGCCCAAATTGTATATTGCCTGATTTAGAGATAAGAAATCTTTACTTGGGGATATTTGAAAAAGTGTAACATTGCTGCGCATTAAATAACCAGTAGTGGCAATAGTCAATTAGCAACTCAGGTCTTATAACACCGTCAGGCGAAGTTCCATCACAACTATGCTGTTTCTCCTCTTAAGTTGAATCATAGTTACGCTCTAAATCTTGGAAAAATACAGACAAAAATGCAACAAAAATGCGTGTGACACAAAAATGCGAACAATGCAATAAAAATGTAATAGTATAGTTAATTGTGCGCATACCTGGAATATACCTGGAACTCGAATGGAGAGGCACTACAGATATTTTCAAGTATGAAATATTAATGTAATTACAATTAACAATTGAAATGAGCGGAGTGAGCGCCCATGACATAAGAATGTGCGCTATTTCCATCAAAGGAATTTTACCGAACTGTTCAGCGCAACCCATTGCAAAACGACGATGTAAATTACCTGCACTTGCTGATACTTTTGAAATATTATCCCAAAATTGTGCTCAGAATACATGAATGGCTAATGAAACATTTAACACGAAATAAATAATCTTCTAGAAATACAAACCAGAAACTATTTTGGATTGGTCAGGCTCCATTTCGGTACTTTGACGAATTTTTTTATTCTGATTTGATATATAAGGAGCGATTTATTCGCAGATATGTTAACTTTTGCCTTACATATTAAATAGATATGTGAGAATTTGAACTGAGAAAATCAACTGTTTTCGAAATAAATATTAATTACATACAGGTCTATAAATCATAATTTTCGGACTGAAATGATTATTTTCATGACATATGAGTCTCTTGAAGGGTTCCATCTTAGAATTAAGAGCTTCGTAATTCTAAATCTAAAATTTAAATTGATGTTAACGTTGCTTTAATTCTTTAAAAATACCAACAAATACACTGAAACATATCTCCTTCAAACATTTTGTTATTTAAAAAGAAAAACATTGAAATTTTGTGGCATTAAAAATATGTCACTCATAAAAAGAACATGGTAAAAGTTAGCTGTGTTTTATTCTTCAGCGATTAAAGGAGATGACCTGTTTTCCCAATGCCAAATTCCCCCTTTTTCGATATTCAGCACACTTACCTAGAGGTATCACAGAGCAGATTAATTTGCATTCCTGCAACGGAGATGTAAAAAATACGTAAATTTTACGCTTAGTTACAATCTGTGAATTTGCAAATCCGTTACATTGAACCTCATCTACTATGCCTTCATAATTTAAGGAATAACATTTGGAATGCATTTCAAATTATTGAACATGGTTATTGGAATTGGGATTGCTCCATTTCCATTATACTCGTACATCAATAACTCGAATTTAGATAATGCAAAGGTTAACTGAAGCGTCCCACATATGAAAGAGTACGTAGCCACACTATATTTATAACAAAATGCAAAATTTCCAATTTAATTCGAAATTTAGCATCGACGCAATGCTCTCTATCCTTTTTTTTTAATATCGCATTTTCATTCATCCCCCACGTATTTAGACAAACTGTCTCTCTCGATTGCTCATATATACCATACGATCTATTTAACCTGAGCTTAATCCATTAAGTTAACAGAAACGCGAGTATCGGTCGGAGCGACGAAAAAGTTCGCGAGTGATGTTACCTTGCGTTAGTTAGACCTCATCTTGAGTATGCGTGTAGTGTATGGGACACTGCCGATAAGTGTTGTATTAAAGAATTAGAAAAGGTGCAGCGAAAGGCGATACGTTTTTTGAAGAATTGCTACGATAAATCAGTGAGCGTCACTCAGATGCTACAGGACGCAAAATGGGAATCTTTGGAAGTTAGAAGATTTTAACAAAGGATCAATTTACTGGATAAATTCAGAGAAATTACGTTCAGAGATGATGTAGCAGATATAATGCGTTCACCATGCTACATAAGCCGTTCCGATAATGCGAGAAAGATCAGAGAAATAGATGCCAGGACCAATAGATTCAAGAACTCATTTGTTCCGCGAACTATACGCGAAAATAATCGATTAAGGAAATAGAGTAATGGTGCATGCACCCCCTGCCACACGCCGAAAGGCTTGCAGGGTACTCACATAGACATAGACATACACCAACTGTAGAAATACTGAAAGATACTTATTAAATCCCACTGTAATTCAAGTTCATGGTTGCCTACTCATAATATAGGAGTTCAACTCTTGTATATCTAATTTCTGTTACTGCCAGTGTACTTCCTAAATTCCATTCATTCTTCCCATTTGGTCCATTGTCGATTGAAATATTTTCTCATCCTATTTCCATCACAAAGATTCGCTGAAGGATATTCCAGGAGCGGCGCAAATTCTTAACACAGTCATCTCCGTTTTTTCCGTTATAAACCTGCGATTATAATTATAATATACGGCAATATCGATCCTAAAGTTAGTATCGCCTCCGAAATAAAGAAAAAAGTTCCATTACCAATCCACGGAGGAATAAATAAAAAGACTTTCCGTGGAATAAAATATCCCATACGGATCCATTCTTACTTCCATTAACCTAAATAGTGTTTTTCCACTCTCGCGCAGTCAACTCGGCTTTAGCCGGCCCTTATTTCACAGCGAGAAGAGCGCTCGACCGTGTCTGTGTATCGAATGTTGGCGTTCGTTTGGGCGCCGACCGATTCCTACGCCCATTTGCATTTCCTACGAAAGAGGGCTTTTCTTTATCGAATCAGCGGAGCTCATAAATCTGTTAGCTTCCCACTTTTATATCTTCAAAGGAAATGTGCATCGGATAAAGGAATCAAGCGAAGACGTCGCGCAAAGCCTAAAGGTGACGAAAAAAACAAAATAGGTGATAAAAGGCGGAAAATCCTCGAGGGATCGACGAGTCGTGATCCGAAGAGGTGATTTAAATTGTAGGAATGAATGGGAAGGTCCTAAAGACGCTTACTCAAGCACTCTCGAGTTATTATTTAGCTATCTCTCATTGCTCAAAGCCTTCGGATTTCATTACTCATTCTTTAGACCGTGCTCTCGGCAACTTTGCAAGTTTGCGAAAAATTTCCGCCACGCTGTCGACCACTACGACTCAATAAGATATATTTTTAGTTCGGAATGAGCTATTTCAGATGTACTCGATCTATTTAGTGAACTGACGGCATGAGTAAGCTGGAGTCTGAAATTTTTTTCAAAATCATTGGAAAATTAAAAATGAATCACTTGTAATTATTATAAGATTTGGAGTTATCAATCAGTAAAAACTTTTATAGACATATCTGCAATCTACAATACAAAAATCTAGTGTAAATACCTTTTTTTCGTCATCAAATTCAAGTTGTTGAATTCTATACATTTCGAATCGGTCTCAAAGATTTAAATTCTCTTTTTCTCTGTTCATTAAACGGAGAGTGTTCTACGAACTCACCAACAATCTCACACAACATATATCCTCGTTTGATAGTTCCTTGTATTCAGCCTTGATTAAAATCTTATTCTTATGATAAAACTAAATTCCATTGCCAAGTAAAAGGGTTTCGGGTTCTTGGTACGATATGGCGTGCACCTAGGAAAATTCCCAAGGAGAAACGGACATGAAAAAAGACTGACGGAACCGGGACTCAAACCTGGATCTCCCAATTGCCGGTCGGTTGCTTTATCCATTGAACTATCCGACCAGAACACTTCTCCATGCCGTTTGGGAGACTTTGATGAAATCGTGGTTCCATCTTATGTAATTTATAAAACCATAAAGGTATAGATAGAAATAACCACTTTACGGAGCTCTGCTTGGTAACGACTCAATCCATTGATTATATATAAGTTATTGTAAGTTTCACCGTTATCATGATTTACTAAACAATACTTTATCATAATTTTTACAAATTTTTTTCATGAATCTTATTCTGCAAAACAAATGCAACCTTTTGGGTTAATGGGCTCCCGATAGCCAAGTGGGCAACGCGTTCGACTTCACTGAAAGCGGTCCCGGGTTCGATTCTCGGTGGGGGCCTACGTGCGAAATGACGTAAGCTGTCGAAGCACTTTTAAAAATAATATAATAATAATACTTATTGGGGTAAATATACTTCAACAGTTTGTTATAAGAATTAAACATCTTGCATTCTCAAATAGTCAATGAAATATAAAGGCGTTTCAAAATGTATTCAATAATAGTTGCATGTTGTTGTTGGTATGTTATATGTTGGTATGTTGGTGGTAGGAATGTTATTACGAAAGTCGTACTTTATAATAGACTTGTTTTAATATCTAAAACTTGAGGGAAATATTTCAGTTTGAAATGGACTCTCGATTATCACAATTAGAAATAAGAGAATTTTCTAAACTCCTGAATAGCTTTCTAAAAATGCAGCTTTTCTTCCGAGCAGAATCATGAAGTCATTTTACATCTACTTACATGGGGTGTTTATTTATACCAATCTCCGGAATAGAAACAAAAACCGTGTATGAAATGTGCCTCGATAAAAGCAGGCATCCGACTGAAGGCACTATCTCCGTATTGCTAAACATATAGCCTCTAATTCGTCGCTATATTACGCGCATTCGTTTCGAAGGAGTTCGGGCCAACGGTGGGTCACAAAGGCTCGCTTTTACGATCTCAAGTCGGACACATTTTCCGCACACAACGGCGGGAGACAAACAAAGTGACGTGCGAGGCGAAGGCAAGAAAAGGTGTACTTTGGTGAGGCGCTTATGAAAACAAACGGTTAGATTTGAAAAATAGACAGCGTGCGCCCCCTCGTCGAGGAATCAGAACGAAAGTCGATATAAGGAATGAAAAACAATGGCGCTCTGTATGAGAGAAAAAACGTGAGGAATGGTCTAACCGCTCCCTAACCGACTTCCTCCAGCAAAAAACACTCATTCCAAGACGCAAGAACGCTCCCCTCTGCTCTCCTTTATTTCCCAGCGTCCTTTGCGTTCGCTCAACCTTCGTCATAAGAGAAATGTTACGGTCACCCTTACAAAATTTGAATTTCGCTTATTCTTGGGACTAATTTTATTTTCGAAAAATAAAGGCTCGTTTTTGCCCTACACTAGCTTATAAAAATCATGGAAATTATTATAATAATGTATTGATGAATTGAGAGTACATCACCACACAAGATGAGTAGTAATTTCTCCATTGGTTCATCACTAAAATATACTAAAATAGCGTTCGTAAGGAACTGAACGATTCCGAATAGATATTTTATAAGGATTAGTGAAATCCACTTTGTCTGAGGCCATTTGAATGGCCCATAGTTACAATACCTGGTACTTAATTAAAACAGGGGTCAAATTAATTTTAAGGAGCTCTTATAATGAATAGTATAGGTGTTATTCTAATGTTAGGGCTGATGCAGTTATAAAACCAAGTCACCCAAGCCAACTGAGGTTGTTTAACACGTTCTTTGAGAATACCTCCATTTCCAATTCATTTATCACTCCAACGGTGGAGTAATCCGTGTTAACTGAAGAAATTTAGCGTTTGTTACTGATACCTTTTCTCAGAGCCATTGCAATATCTTAAAGTGATTCGATAGGGATTAAAACTGTTAAAAGGGCCTTTATCTAATCCTGATTTTACTACTTCCTAAAGCGACTTTAAAGAGGTTTCCAATAGCATATAGACAACACCGCAAATACTCTAAACCACCAAGTTGATTTGAAAACTTTAGTACTGATTTTTCTCTAATTATGATATAAATGATTCGTTAAATATTTATTTACTATAAATACAATAGATGTAGTTTACAAATAAATGCATGTTATGTTTATTATACACATATTTAAAAATTTGAAATACTATATGGCAGGGGCGTAGTAAGAATTTATTTCTTGGGGGTACTGAGCCATGGATTAAACGCAAAATTGCCAAGGAAGACAAACTAAATATAATTCAGATGGAATCGCATTTATATTTACATGTATTCCCTGCGATTTTCCAGTGGTGTGCTCAATTGTTAACATTAAAACAATTACAATTCACAAAACCAATTTTAGCTATAGGTATAGGGTTATAGGGGCTAACGTCACGACCCCCCATGACTACGCCATTGTTGTGGTATAAATGAGTAATTCGAATTTAATGAAATTCACTCTCATTTGATTATTCCTGATTAACGGCGTAATGATCGTGAAAGCTTCACATTCCTAACCTCGAGATTTGAATATTCTGTCCTCGTAAATTGTGCTTCCGGTTTCAAAGCGGAAAGTGCTTAATTGCACTATGGGTCCGATTCTTATCCTAAACAATTTGTTTTTGTCGAAAATCAGTGCAAAAATAAGAAACCATACATCTACAGCTGGGGAATATTTGACAAGACTAAATACAAACACAAGCGTATATGCACACTCGTATATTTAGTCGATTGGGGAAGCGAATTCGTGGCAATTCCTGCCCTGAGCTTGGTAACAGAACCTATAACGGCCCGACACTAAATCTCCATAAGCGGTGTCCACCCGCGACGTCGCCCTATCCCCGAGGAAGGATAAAAAAGACGTAAGGAGGAAGAGGGAAAAAACTCTCTCCGAGATACTTTTTCCCAGCAGCAGCGGTGGCGTCCCTGGGAATCTCAGCCACGTGGGACGACGCCTGCGGCCGCACTAAAGTAATCCCAGAGACACATGACCAGAGTAAATATGTGCCTGAGTTATTCCGTGCAATGGAAAAGGCTGCCGATTGAGGCCCCGAACGCCCTAGGCTTACAGGAGTGTATGAACTGCACTTGAGGCAGCGAAGGAAACTCTCATTGCTGACACATCGAAGAGATTATGAAGTCCTTTACACTAAACCTCAGACGCAATTTCTTACATTGAATAGCGAAATATCCCCTACAATGTTCCATTTGATACAGCGATTAAAAACGAGATTGGCAATTTTTAATTGAAAGTACTTAAAAGAGAAAGAGGTGATTTCTGGGAATGCTAAACTTATTTAACTTTGCGATAATATCATCATAATGAAGGAGTCTTGCATTTAAACGTCTAAAAATGTAGACAAAGGATGTCTTTATTATTTGAATGATGAGTATGCGAGAAATAATTCTCATATAAGTTATGAAGAGAATATTTTTTTGTTTTTAAAGAATCGGATGATAAAATTTTGGAAATATTTGTCAGTTTTTGAAGATTCATTAAATTCTGATGAATAAATGTGAAAAGTTCGGATTGCTGAAGTTAAGTCACACCCAATCACAGTGAATTTCATTTACAATCATAAAGTAAGTTCTTAGTGGTAAAGTAGCTGGTAAAATATGCTATTTCATTCTTTGGTGTAATTAATTAATGAACATGCATTATGTTTGATGGATAAATATTTATCGAATAAAATTTAAGGATGGATGAGATCTATGGAAAATATAAGAAAAGTTGCAGTATATTTATATACCTGAAACAAGTTACACTGCAACAGTAAACTTCCTTACATGACGTTCCTGTAGCAAATTTAATTTTGTATAATTTCTAAGCCCTTTACATCTAACAACTACTTTAAGGCAAAGGTCATGAAGAAGTCATCAGTTCTACTACATGTAAAGAACGTTAAAACTCTTCCCTCAGGTAATTTCTGAAATTCTAAAAGCGATTTTCCGTAATGGTGATTAGAAAAAGTGCTCATATCTCGTTGTAAGAAGAAGTAGAGAAGAGCTTTATAGAACTATGACCTCTGGAGCGAAATAAAAAGTCCCGACGATTCGCACAGAGGAAATCCCAATGCATATGGCATAGCTTAAGAGTGTGGCAATTTTAGAGAGTGCAGTGGTCGGATATACGTTAAGATCCCCTCCAAGCATTCCTTCATGAATACATTTATGTAGGAATATTAACGATGGATGGCTAGAGGAGCAACCGATTCGCATAGGAGGAAGAAGGGGCAGATGAGAAGGGGACGGAGTCGGTCCCCATGGGTTGTTCATGGGCTCTAATTTACGGCGTGTCCAAAAGGTGTCCGTAGTCGAGTCCCCTGGAGGTATGTGGAGAAGAGGGAGAAGCAGAGGTCGTTCTCAATTGAAGTGCTAGAGAAAGAAACGAAAGAGATTGAGAAAGTGTCTTCTTGGCATTGATAAAATGCACATTAACTGTACAAATTTATCACTCATGGGCAATTCTTACGCAGTATATACATGACTATCAAAATGCAAATATATTACCTAGACCACGATAATAGAACTGTCGGATTTAAAGAGGTCCTGAAACAGGAGAAGGAGCTGAAGGCTACGCTTCAAGAATTTCGGGCATCTCAAATATATATGTTTCGCAATTTTTTAAGAGTTAATTTTAGGCAAACTAACAAAACTAAAAAAAAAAAGACTGCAAATACTACTGCGCAACCCAAAAAAAATGAACAAAATAAATCAAATAAAATAAACAGTAGACGTAAGAATTTCCGTTTGCCATTGCTATCGCCATATAATAAAAATAAAGAAACCTTTCCTCGATATATCTTTCGTTATCCTCATTATAATATGCGTATAATTAAATCAGATAAGGACTACCTTATTATTACTCTAAACTGCATTAGATTAATTTTTTATTTTCTAATGCAACTTTCATTTCGACCAATTTTTGGACGCCAAAGAAGAAATTTCAAGAAGATTGCGAACAGAAATAGATAATAATGGACAATTAATAATAATGGATAATGCTTCAGATATGAAGCAGGAAATTCAAAATTACGTATCAATAAGACATTTTGAAAATTAGTAATAAAACCTAAATGAAAATGGGGAAATCCCAAACTAAAAAAAAAGATATTTTAGCGAGTATTTCGTAAATATGACTACGAATTCCTAAAATTTAACCCAAAATAAAAGTAATCTATAAATTATATACAAAACGGATGACTTTCATTTTCTACTATTGTATAGATTCCGCCTTCTGATTCACTACGGAAGTACAAAATCAATTTGGTTTAGCCGTGTTTCGCATGTTTCGCAATTTTAATATAAATAAAAAGGACGCCAATGTTACTATGTGCTTTATTTAATTCTACGAACGTTCTTTTAAACTTTACTGCTAGAAAGTTTCAGGTTCCTCTTTTTAAATTCAGAAAAATAACATTTGCGGAAGATGTAGTCGGTATTATGCCACCCCCTTCTGCTACTTCGGCCGATCCGACAATGTGCGTTAAAAAAGATTAACAGAAGCGAGTACAAGTCGTTTTAGGGATTCATTCTTTCAACAACAATAAGATAAAAAGAGGTAAATCGAACGCTTGGTTTTTACACCCTCTGCGGAAAGGTGGATCGCTGGGTAAATACATAAATATGTAGATGTAATCGTTTTAAATTTTATTATTTAAAATTGATATTAAAAATCTAATAGTACATTGTTGAATTTAACTATTATATTATAATTGTAATGAAATCCCTCCCCTAAAGTCGTTCACTATAGGACTTTGTAATCGATTATGTTTACTAAATGATCAATCGAACATCAATAAAATACAGCAAAAATTGTTTTAAAAACCAACACCATCTAGAATCATATTCACGACACTTTTCCGGAGATTGAATTAATCAAAAATCCACATAAGTGAATAGGAGCAGAAATAAGTACCTCTTTACCCGTCTGCGTTAAACTGCATTAATGGAATGATTGATAAGAGAAAACTGTACCATTGCTTATGAGTATTGACATCAATGGAAATTAACCACTGTCCTACGTTACTTTGTTGTGATGTCAGTAGTGATATTTTTAATACCAAATCTTGAGTCGATTTTCCATTTATTTATGTATCTAATCAAATATTTCAATTATTCAATTCCATCACATCACAAAATCGATGTAAGTTTGCAGTGCACAGAGAAAATATCGACTGAAGAATAAATTAAAAGTGCATCTCTTTGGTGAAAGGTAATACTACTCATTGTCAATGTGAGCGTAATGTGTAAATCCAGGGTTAACTTGAGGAGAGATAGTTTGAGAACATATTTCTTTAATTACAAAAAAGAGAATGATCCGGAATTTAAACCAGATGAGATTGTCACCTAAATAAATTGTGATAATGTTTGTAAATTAAACGGTGGAATAGTGGAAGTTATTTTCTTGCGAAACGAGAGAATCTTTGTAGTTTCATAGGATTCACTCCCGCAGAATATTTACCAAACAAAAGCTTTAAGATTTGCCAATGACCCCGCAATGTAGCTCCTGTATCGAGTTACGCTTTTTACTAGGAAATTCCCGCACCGCAATGTATCTTCTGCCGCCGGCGAGACAAACCTTCGCTAATGGAGTGAGAAAGTTGGACAAATTGTTTTACAAGAAACTGACCCTTTCCGTGGCAATAACAGCCAAAATGCAGATCATAACATCCCAAATGTCCATTTAGCCCGAGGAGTACGCGCTATGGATTACAACCACTCCTTTAGATTTATGCACGTTAGGGGTGAGAAATTGGAATGAGAATTCTAACGAAGTACAGTTGGATAAAGGTAGTCAGTAATTATTTACCAATTATTATATACTTCGAGTGACTGACTATCATGGTGCTGACTGTAAATGCCAATGTTATTTAACTGGCATTAAGAAAAATGCGCGAACTTCTTCAAATAGACCGCGCACTGTTCCACCTCAGCTTTAAGGAAAGGTGTTTGACTAAGCACGGAAAAGCCGTACGGCTGAATCCCAAGTAATAAGTTGTGAAAAATAGCAACATGACTAGGACTCGAACCCAGGTCTGCCAATTTCCAGGTATTCTAACGACTGAACTACCATGCTACGTCTCTTCCACACTGTATGGGAATGCGTTTGAATGCAAATTACACATACATTGATTTATAATTATTTTCTCCTAAAATCTTTAGTTTTTCATAGTCAAACGTGAATGCTGTTCTCCGCGAACGATACGCGGTAACAATAAATTAAAGAGGTAATTCTGCTCTTGGTGTTTACACCCCCTGCCACACGCCGGAAGACGGCTTGCAGGGTATTTATGTAGATGCAGCATCACCGGGTAACAAAAAGAACTGTTAGGAATTAGAAACATTTCGATTGTTTCAAAACATTATACTATCGGAGCTATCGTTTAAGTGTTTCATTAGCGCTGTTAATGAGGATTTGCCCTACTTCCATCATTAACGAGATGAGGTTACAAAGGATGGGCTGTTTTCCAGTTAAATGAGAACCGTGCCGCCAGTGCCGTGGTGCACCGAGAGCGGCACGGATACCACAATCTGCTATCGCGCACCGAATCTCTTCGGCTCATAACACGCTTCCCAAACCAGAAACGACATCTCATCACCCAGCCCCATTCCACCCCACACCCACCACGTCCATCATTCCCTTTTTTCCCAAAATCCCACTCTTTCAAGTGGCGAGAGCAAACTGGAACATACCCGCAACTCCTGCGCTAACACAGCCCACAATCCACCCCTTTCTCAAGTGCCTCACGTCACTGTCACAACCCATCCACCGTACTCCAGCACGTAAACCATCCCTCCATCGAAACCCTCCCTTAACTACCCGCTTCCCCTGAGGGTAGGATTCCACTCACCACCCGACTTATATTCTCCTCAGAAAAAAGCCCCCCCTGCCGAACAGCCCTCTTGTTTCACCCGGGAAAACCCCTCCGCTTCGCAACACACCTCCCGAATGCTGCTGGATCAACAAATTGCTTTCGTGAGGGGAGTGGGGTGGTCGTGGGGTTGGGAGGGAAGAGCATCCGTTGGATTCCATTATGATGGCGCTCTAATCCGAGCAGTGGGTGAAATGGAGGAAGGATTGATTGAGAATGGAGAGTGCACTGGTGTGTGGAAGGGAAAAATGGGCAGGAAGATTAAGTGGAGAACACTGTGAAAGAACTGCGTTAATTTCGGAAGGACCTTGGAGAAATGCAACGCAATCCACGCGAAACCGTTGGGAAGAAAAACGCTGCAAAGATGAATTAAATTTTCGGTGCGCCGTTCTAAAAGTTAGAAAGTTAGAAAGAATTGTTAAGACAGCATGCCTGAGATGCCGAGGATGATGCTCTTTAAGTCATTATCATCGGAACACTATAACCCTGATTATTAGTGAATATTATTGTTTGTTACGCATACTGACGTTGTAACATATTACGTCCAAAGTAAACCAGTTCCTTGGTTTTCGTCAATTTGAAATTTTACAAAAGTATTTTTTTAAGTTTAATATTTCTACGACTACATTTTGCATAGCTTTGAAATTTGCTGCCGAAATGATAATCTTCAAGTGGTGCTTACCCCTTATTTAACTTATTTTAGGTATATATGGAGATAAAAAATATCAAGATCACCCGACAATTGGATTAAGTGACTTACAGAATAAGTGGCATGAATTGGTAATGCGTGGAAGAGAATCTGATGTGATCAAGCTCAACTTTGTGAAAGGGAGCCATACGAAATAAAAGAAAAACACTCAGTAACTTCCACAGAAATATTTTTTCAACTGCGAGTAGATTCATCGGACACAACGGAAAAGGAAATACAACAGATACAACCGGAAAAAGGTATTTCCTTTTCCGATGTGCCTGATGATGTCGATATATCGATGAAACTAGTCGCAATCGAAAAAATACAAATGTGGAAGTTACTGTGTTTCTCTTATTTAGTGTTTCCTATTATATCTTTCTCAGATTTAGAGGTTTGAGAACATTTCTTTAAAAAAATAGATAGGATACCATTCGTCCTTTGAAATACTATATATGTATGAGATAGCAATTTTCATAATTCTTCTCTATGAATCTGGATGATCGCTGCACGTGATTTTGTAATGGATTTCAAATATTCTCCGATCAATTTATTTCTAAATATCATTTGATTATGACCCCCTATCTACGACACAAATCAAACGACGGAAAAAAAACAGTGACTATTTGAATAAATAGGTATTAAATTTGTCGCGGGAAAATGTGATCTGCCGAACACAAAGGAGAATAGTCGACTATCGAATCGAAGTGACTATAAAACAGAATGAGAAAATCAGCCATTGGGCTCTAATATGCTTACAACAAATTTCGTAATTTCATTGGTCTCCCGCAAGATTGGGGACCAGTATTTCTTCACTGAAACAAGCATATTTTAAAAATAGACTGCTTAATGTGAGACTTTGGATTCCAAGAAGGAAAATGCAAATTCTTACATAAAAGGACACAGAAGTCGACCCTTTTGCCCTCTTTGGGTGATACAACAATTTCATCGGCATTTTCACCACGTGATGACGATAATGGCAAAATACCACCCAATCAGATTAAATTGTTCGCATTAGCTGTTGATGGCGCCATAGGTCGAAGCCATCATCGCTTCAAATAGATTATAATTCGCTTCCATTAATGTACCTTTTTCTCTTTAGGTGTACTTATCATATAAGGCACGCGCTGAATTGAAAATAGAGTACTTTTACAACAGTGAATGTGTATGCGCGTTTTTACAAAACTCTTCAGCTAATGTCACATCATATTAGCGGATTGCGATTGATCCTAGATATTACCTGAGGGTATTGGTATACAAAACTAATTGGTAAGCATTAACTACACCCGAATCAAGATACCTATATGTCAATAAGTCTCTTGAGATAATTGCATACGCAATTTCCTTCCAAAATCCTTTCACTCAACTGAGAGCAAGTTTCAATCACTGTCGAAAACAGACTCCGACATCCCTGAGCGAGAGATACTGAGTTCCAGGAAAAGCGTTACATCGATTACTACAACTTCAAAAGGACTTCCTTATCATTTACGTGGATTTTAATTACTTAGGTCTGAGTTAAAGGGAAAGAAACTCTTCCTAAGATAACTACCGCAAAAAATCTCAAAAAACGCGCAATTATGGTATTGAAGTTATATCGATTCGTTTTATTTTTCCTGGAATTGTGTTCGACTGAAATTACCTCCAGATTTGATCACATCGACTCCTCTTCCTTGAAATGCGTACAAGAGCAAAAGGTCGCCCCGATCAATATTTCTCGACTTGGCTATGAAATATATATAAGAGACGCGTTGCATCATGGGAGTACATAATAACATAGAAGCCAGAGATCAGTTTCGAGCTGTACATCTGAATGAAGCTCTTGACGGCACAAATATTCTTACATTTGATGACAAATATTCTTACATGCACCTTATAATGATAGCCTTCGACGGAATACGCGAACAAGTCAGATTCCTTCATCGTTCATCCATAATAATAGTATTACCCCTTTTTGCTTCGTTTGAAATAACTTTCTTCCATCGTTCATGCAATTGAAGATGAAGAAGACTTTACGAGAAATCAGTGAAGGAATTTGTTTGATCAATTCTTATGAACCATCATTAGTCACGCAGGTTGGGAATCCTTGAAACAAAGGAGATTAGAAGCTAGGCTGCGATTGTTAGATAAATTCAGAGGAAATACATTTTCGGAAGACGTAATTGGTATTATGCGACCTCCTTCTGCTACTTCGGCCGATCCGACAGTGAACGAAAAGTAAGAGAAATAGATGCGAGGACAGGTCGGTTTAGAGACTCATTTTTTTCCGCGATAACAATAAATTAAAGAATTCTACTCTTGGTGTTTACACCCCCTGCCACACGCCGGAAGTCGGCTTGCAAGGTATTTATATAGATGTAGATTATCATTATCGATACTCCTGTAGCAAAAATGGTTTCATTGACGAATTCGAATGAAATTTCAGTCTTTCATGAGGAAAAATTTGACTAAATCTTTTTAAAATTCCTTTGCACTCATTAACTAACTTAAATACAATTTGGAACAAAATATTTAACTTAACATTTCCAGAAGAGACATTTTCTAACATTATTATGCCGATATGATAATAAAATGGAAAAATGCTTCAAATTTTAAGTTCTGCGTTTGTGTAAAACGGTTTCAATTACAGATGTAGGGAAGAATTGTTGTGTATAGGACTATGATTATGTATAGGAAGTAAAACTATATTCATCAGTGACATTGAAATGTTTCTCAAATCCGTAACATAACATTCTTTCTCACCCTTAATATTGGGAAGTAATTCTTCCTTCACGAATTTATGAGTATTTATAAAATTCTTAACGAAAAAACTGCTGAATTTCCCGAAGATTTGATTTTCCAAGACGAATGAAATAAAAATAATTTTCAACACAGACCCACGTATTTTCTAACGGTGGATAAAGTTCGGTGAATGCATCGAGTAGCCGCCAATTAAGCCATTTACTACTGCCAATGGAACCTTAAGGAATATTCCGATCGTAAATATGCTTATTTTCTCAGAGCCAAATTGCCAGAAGAAGCGAAGCTTCTGAGAAGAAGAGGCTTTAAGGGTGAGAATTTTAATGGGGATTTAACGCCCAAAGAAGATACACCGAAAAAAGTAGAGCATGGATGAGTTAAAGAGTCTATGCTAGCGAATGGGAGAATAGACCGAACCTATTGAGCGTTTAAAGAATATCCACTTCACGTATCCCAACTTTAAACATTTTCTTAAGAAAAAATTACCACATGATATGTCAACGTGAATCCGCCATAAAAATAATTTTATGAATATTAAGTACACAATTATATGGATAGTTCAAGAGGAAAAGATTCTGACAGAAAAAAAAAGAAAAAATTAAGATTTCTTATTCCGTTTGTTATTAGTTTAAATCGCTACATTTTATTTAGGTCCATCGATAAAATTACGGCTGAATTTTCGGAAAGTTTAGATTTTATCAAAATTGGGCCTTGAAATGTGTATCCCTAAAATAAGGGATATATAAATGAGATACTCAATAGTACAAGCTTTTGGTGATAAAGTCAGTTAAAGGGCTTTTCGATAAATTTTAACATCGGATTATGGGTCTAATTTTGAGGCACTTTTACCAAATTTTTGTAATAAGCGGAAGTGACGTTAAAAAGAAAGACCTAGGAGAATGTGATACAGATTTAGAGCTAAATGACGTTGAGTAACAATAAATATTTAGATTTAAAAGATTACGTAAAAGAAAACTCATTCAATTTGAAGCCATTATGTTTCAATTATTTCATTGTTAAATACGCACTAATTTAACTTCTCTTTCAAAGAACTTCTCAAGCGCAGAATAATTTCACAGTCCATGAAATTAATTATACTCCATATTATCGTTTCTAAATCACCCTTGAATGATTTTCTGGAACTTTTAATCAGCTGAATAGAGGACCAACTGATTTAATTAGATGAGTTAACTAATTAATACCATAACGCTAGTTTACCGCTACTATTAACCAAAACGAAATAATTAGAAACATTGTTTTGTCAAAAGCATGGACATAACTGAAAAACACTTTCACATGTAGCAAAATGTAGCAAAACACTTTCGACGGAAACTTTTTCGAATGAACTTCACGGAATTAGGCGAAGTATTCTGGAAATCCATAAAAAGGAAATACATTCAGAAAATAGTATCCAAATAACTTATATCCTCTGTGGTTTATACGTTAGTAATTTCATTTTCATCTTTTTTCTCATTTTCGATTACCTGCTATTTAAATTTATTGTATTATATATTGTATGTACATGTAATACATGTGTTTTCACGGTTTTCTTTCACCCCCCTTCTCTGTGGGTGTTTTCCCGCAAGGCGGGTTCATTCTTTGTTAACCTTCAGTTGCAAAGATTTTTTCCACATTGCACTCTATCCTTTAGTTTTATAATTATATTTTGTACATATTATAAAGATATACGATTTAAGGTGGAAGAGAAGCCCACGTGGACTTAATCTCACAAATAAAGGGTATATCTATTCATCCGTCTACTTTCTGACTGTCTTTCCTTTATATATCACGGTATTATCTGTTTAAAAGTCATGGCCATTCTATTGCAGAGACACTTCACCTTCGTTTTCCTCAGAGATTTAACAAATCAAGTTCTTTCTCCACCAATAACTCTTTTGCAATAGTTACCATCATACATTTGAGTTTTCATTTTGCCTCCAACCATTTCTTTCTCAATCATTAAACTATTCCTGCCGTCAATCAGATTCAAAAATCTGAGAAATGCAATTTCGGCGCAACTGTAAGTTATTTCAAGAAATCGACAAATTCTTCGCAAAGAGAGGCAGACCGAGTAATTTTAGTTAAGAGAGTTAATGTACCAAAATATAGCTGTGGATAAATCTCATAGGTAACAAAATGTTGATGAATACTTTTTATCCCTTCTTATTCATTTTAACCAAATCAGATCTTTTCATATTTTAATATACATTATATTCTCGTGTATAAGTCATTCTCGTATTTACATAGAATCCCATTTCTCAAAAGAAATTTTCCACGTTCATAAATGTACCGTCCTTTACATGTCACGGAAGCTAACATGATATTTATAGCCGATATTTTTCAAACATATTCATATACCTATCGCTGTAATCTATTTATAGTTTTATAGAATTTTCACTGACATCCGTTATATAAAATTGTGCCTTTAACAGCTTTACTGTTGTGGTATGTAACTTATACGATAGAAATAATAAAATAAGTCAATGTTATAATTATTTAAATTAATTAGGCTGCACAAAAATATATCCAATAATTTGCTGTTCATCGTCTGTTGCTTAAAAACTACTGACCATTTATCGAAACTATAAATAGAAAAACTATAAAATATAAACTTCACTGAAATTCGATCTTCACGGAGGTCAGATTACGCGATTAAAAACTTCAAAAACTACTACATAGCTTTCTTTCTACACAAACAGTATATCTATAACTCCTTTTAAACATAAAATAACTTACAAAACCAAACATCAAATATATTAGACGGGGACGAACGAGTCTTGTTTTCGAATCCGTAAAGCTGATATTAGATAAGGAAAATAAAAGATAAATTTGAAGAATTAGTCTTTGACCCGATGAAAGAGTTGTGTTCGATTCTAAACTGGTCCTTTCTCAAAAAAAACTTAAAGTTTTAATTTCTTTAATTAAGTTCAAAAGATACAAAATACTTTTTATAATTATATATCACGATATTCTAAGCTATGCGCCTTACTAACCTCCCTTCCATTAACGAAGTCTTCTAAATTCGTTGGAAAAGTTTGCATTTTGGGAAGTGCTCCTTGGTTAGTGCAAATTATTTCTCGATATCCTTTGATAATCATAAAATTCCTGCGTTCAAAGTGAACTTGCTCATCTTTTCCTCAGTCGGCCGAAAACCATCGCTAGACAAAGCCTTTGGATCCTCTTCGCACGGTGTAAAGGACGCGTTAAAATGTGTTTTGCTCGAGTTTGGTAATCCTGAAAAGCTCTCTCGACATCCATACTTACATCCAAGCGATTAAACATAGAAAGCGAGCGCAAAAAAGAACAAACTTTTTCCACTAATAGAATTAATGAGCCCGCGTTAAGGAAGCAAAGACCAAGAAATATAAATTTCGCGAGCAAGTACACCCTCGCGCGAATGAGCGTAAATAAACCAATAAGTTGGCGCCGAGGGAAAGAGAACGTAACAAGGTAAACTCCCCGGAAAATAAAGCAGTAAAGAGAATTTTGGATGCGTGGTTTAAAAAGAAGGGAGGCGAATCGGATTAGGGGAATGGGTGGAGATAATGGAGGAGAGGATAGACAAAAGCTAGGCGAAATGGGCCGGCGATCTTGGAGAAGGGACGGAAAGGGTTCTCCGATGCGTTTCACACTCGTTTAACCGCTGTGAGAACTGAAGCAGACTTATCCGGCCAACCCTTCTAAGGCGTCGGACCGTCGTCCCATTTGCCCTCCCTTACCCAGGATCAACAAACGTTCTCTGAACTTCGTATGAGAGAGATATTCGGAAAGCTGGCGTTTTTTACGCGCCCCTTTCATTTAGAAGTATCCTTGTTGAGACTGTAAGTTTTCCCCCTCGAAAGTCTTCCTTGCATAATTGTATCTTATACAGTAAAGGTTATGAGCTGAAGAAGAAGAGCTCTATAGGGATTAACTCTATGTTCGAACTGGCAGCGCCTACAGCTAAATGCCTTTTACGCGGCAACACAAAGCTACCCTCGTTATTTCATGTGCTGTGTCCGTTGCTACTCTCCGAGTCATGAATAAAGGACATCCTTTTCCTAGAACCCTATCGTTCAGTCATACATCTAAGTCTGCAAAATATCCAACGAGCCTTCAGAGGCTGCACCAGAGTACCCATCACTCCCATGTATCAAAACAAGGCTTTAGTCAGCTGCTGTTTTTATCAAGATTGAAAAAGAAGAAAACACCAGATAAGTTGTAAAATGTTTTAGTAATAACATAACGATCGCCAACAAAACGAAAGTACAATTTGCAAAATGCAGCGTGAATGCAATCGAATCGAAGAAATATGCCACTCACAAATTACGCGGCGAACCAAACAGTCGTAGAGCACAAAATGTGAGCCACAAGCCGCTGAAAAACCAATCTTCTCGAAGCTTAATAAATATACATCGATCTCAGAAACGTGCGCCTTTCGATAATAAGGAGTAGTTTATTGAAAATACTATACAAATATCCGTTGAAATTAACCATGTTTTGATAAAAATTAAACTTAATTTGTGTTCAGAATAGCATTTGCATTGTTGGTGCGCATGTTGTAATATTATGACGCGAGATATAACTGACTGGTATGCGCTTTTTGGTTAAACAGTCTTTTCTTGTAAAAGGAATCCTATCCGAGGATATGGAGGCCCCAATTTGGGGCTCTTATCAACGTTCAGTCATTTTAGAAATGAAAATGTAATGCTTGTAAATTAGCTAATGCCGATTATTTTTTTTATTTTTATCCATAGTAATTAATTCAAGCTTGTGGTGTGCGAGCAACTTTTACCCTTATATTTGTCTTAAATAGTACGTACATACCTGTTAATTATGACTACTTTTTACTCTAGTGAGGGATAAATTTGTCTTATCCATTTTTAGGATATATTCACGAATGGTTCAATCAACTGACTCCTAAGGTATGACACAATGACATTTACATACCAAAATATAATTGAATCCCCTAAGGTAAATGATCGAGGTGAATTACTGAGAATAATTGATTTTTGAAAAACAAATGTAAAATCTTACGATCACAGCAGAGTGAATATTATGTTTTTGTAAACATTTACTTTTCTTGATATTTTATCACAAGCAAATCGCCGAATCAGTCCGAATGAAGCCATAGAGCGCGCCCTTTTGAAGCTTTCATGAAGCAACCTCAGGCGGACGCTTTGAAGAAATTTATTTAACACGAACTCCCATTTCGCAGAAGGAGCCTCGAGGACGCAACAAATCCTCTTAGAAAGGCGTAACGGAGAAGGAATGCCAGCTTCCCCTTTCAAATTGCAAGATATACACTTAGAACGGCAATACTTGGATTAATTACTTTTTGGTGTTCGTATTTTATTTCCCATACAAATACCAGATTTACTTTGAGCCAAAGTGTAGGCGATTCATTAACTGATGCCACAAGAAATTAAAATAGAAATACATTGGTCCTACTCATATCAAAGACTCACTGCGATTAGTACGTAATATATAGGTAGAGTTTCTGCAATTTAGGATATAAACCGTTGGATTTACCGAGTAAACTAATATTGTTAGAAAGTGTGTGGAAATAGCGTGGATTTCTTGGGACAACTCCCTTCGTCTATTTAAATCTTTGTTCGCAATATTTTAGGAGCCGCTTATCGGTGTGTGCCCTCATCATTGCGTCTAACTATCTAAACATGTATTATAAAATACATTATAACAAAATATATTATTCTTTTTCGTGGAAAGTGGAATATCAAACCACAGTTGGAAAATACGAAATACGCTGTCTCATTTATTAAAATGGCGTCCCACCAAGTACGGTCAAGCCATATTGATTATAAACCATGGTTTGTGTTAGCTCAGATCATAGATGTAACACCTGTCTCCCTATGTTTTTAAATGCCCATTGATATCTCGAAAGAATAGTAACATAGACAATTAATGGTGGATAATGTCCTATTCTGAAATGTTTGTAAGTGATGAGAAAGATATTTTCTCAGCGTGGTTTTAGATTAAATGGCGATTCTCCATGAAAACGCAAATGAACATACCCTTTTGAAGTGACTCCGATCATTTACAGCAACCAACCAATTTTATAAGTTTCCTTATGTGAATCTTACATAGTCAAATTGTTTGACTGGAATGCATACTCGTGTGTATAAATAAGTATATGTACGTATAGCCTGTAAGGTATAACAAATTACAAAACAAAAATTTAATTATTGAATATTCTTACTTTTAATTTTCAAACGTTTTAATGTTTAGATCTTTTGTTTTAAATGCTGATTTACTCGTGATTTTCATTGTATTTTTTTCCCAATTGTGAGCTAGTGCTATAGTTCTATATAACTTTTGTATTGACTTTAATTTTTGTTGCAGCACTGCTCATATGCTGTAGTCATTACTATTAGTAGGTGTGCACATGTTATTCAAACCCCCTTCGTTGTAGGCGTTTCCCTGCAATTGATATTTTTTCCGAAAAAAACTACTTACGTTTTTACGCAGCTTCTTAAGTTTTTCTTTATATTTCTATTTACAAATTTAGTTTTGCTTCTATTGATATCATTGACGACAGGTTGTATGAAAAATCTCAATCTCGCTTTAATGGAGACGTTAATAATAATAAAGACTAATGATAAACTAAGAGGCAAATTTGTCCACCTACAGCAGTATGTTTAGACGAGTAACGAAATCCTGTAAACGGCACCTCTCAGTTATTTTGTAAAGGATTCAGAACTCCACCGAATCTCTTCCGAGTATTTTTATTCCTAGGTTAAGCACTCTGTGTGATGAGAGTTTCCAGGAAATGTAATCATGCGAGTGTTTTCTTGAATTTGCACTTCTCAGAGGAGATTCCTCAAACGTCATTTCGGTACTCATCGATGTTCTACGGAAAATATCGACCCGGTGGTGAGGAATGTTTACCAAAATATGGTATTATAAAAAACAAGATGTTATTGTGGTGCGTGGCAGCAATATTAGAATCTCTGCAGAAGTATATATATTTTAAAATATTTCTACTTGAAATATGTGTATTGCCTTCGCAAATCGTGATTTTTCTTCCATTCCATTAAATATTGCAACAATTCATTCGGTGTCCGATAAATTTGCCCCTCGTCTTTATGATTCCTTAAATATACGGTTACAGTGAAATAAATAACTGCCATGCTTACTTGTATAAGTAACTTACTAATATTAGTTTAACATTTGCTTGCAGTCTCAGTTCTCAAACAAAAATACAAGCATACGCACAGACCTTTCACAGCGATCATTTTTCACACGCAAGTGAAGCAGTACGACTTAGCACAGGTACCTACAGTATATACTGGACCAATTCGGCCTAGAAACAATTAGGCGCAGATCCGGAAAATAACATACAGTAAATGGAAAATGGTACACAGAAAGGAAAGGTAATAAGAGACGGCAGTAGTGGGTAACAAAACACGATGAACTGAATTAAGGTTACAGAGAAGTGGTTGTAGGAGGTAGAGATGACTAACAACCGTCGAGAGTAGTCTTCTATACCTAAGGTAGAGATGTAGAGATGACTCACCTACGGCAGAAGAAACTCCTCTCTAGCAACATCTGTCCCGTTGCCTTAATGCAGGGGGTGAAAACACCAAATGATATGAACAATATGGTTGCAAATCGCTCGAGTAAAAGATGAATTGAATATGTTTTTGTGTCTCAGCCACTCGAATCTTTTTCTAGAACTTACGCGGCAAAGCGTAAGCTCCGTGATATAAAGTCGTTTTTGTATTATTTTAATAAAATTAACGAGTTTAGATTTAAACAATAATAAAATTCAGTATTTCCTCGAAAACGTTCCAGCTAATGGATTTTTCTTACGCAAGTAAGATGATAAATAGCAGCAGACTAATTTTCTAATTCATGTTTCCAAAAGCATTATCTGCAAAATACACGTATGCATTAAAAAAGAAAACCGAAATTGATTAGCAAATTATTCCGCATGGTAAAACGGCATTTCGGACAGTACTACGTGATTTATTAACGCTTAAATACAGTCATATGGGGTTGGGTTACAATCGGCGTATGTCTAATCATACTACGTTATATATGAATTGATGACTTATAGATTCCGTTTGAAAAGTAGCCCTTTTGTAAGATTTTTTGTCGAACGGATACTTCATGGTACTAGAAACTATATCCTACGGATTAAAGGAAAGGAAGGTGTCTTAGTAGATTAAAAACCTACGGAAAATCCCAAAGGAATAACAAGTGTGAAAAATAGCGACACGACTGGGACTCGAACCCAGGTCTCCCACTTTCCGGGCAGGTATTCTAACCACTGAACTACCGTNAAAATAGTATAAGTAAACACAAAAAAAGAAAATCATCCACAGGTAATTAATTTCACTAATATACGCTTTAAGAGAGAATAACCAGCTTTGTATGCTACCCACATAGATCTTTAAAGGATATGAATTTATATAAATTGCTCGGAGATATTTTCAATGTATAATTAATTACAGAAACTTATTTTTGTACATTCGAAACCTATATATGTAAGATACCCCAAAAACACAATTTAATCATCTAAATGCTAAATTAAACATTCTTATTTTTCTCAACGACATGTTTCATCGGGTAGTCTATTCTTCAAGCCAAATTTTTCAGTGCAGTATATGATAGAACGTTTAAAGGGATTTTTTAGAAAATGAAACAGCGAAACACAGATCTTGGGATAGAATCGCATTGAAGAGAGCTCAGCATCAATCTTTCTTCCTTTTTCTTGCGTTTTCCTCTTGCGTCTGACATTTCTCGCATCCGCTTTTTTTCGGACGGCAGCAGCCGCCGGACAAGATTCCAAATCAGAGAAGACAATCACAAAAAACGAAACCTTCAGGGGGGAAAAAGAGAACAAAATCCCCATTCCGCCTTATCGCCTCCTTAATGAAATCCCCCGGCAGATCCCCTCAAAGTATGACGCTATCGTGCATTAAGGTGGAAAGAAGAACAATTGGTACATGTTGGTATTATTAGAACGTTTCTATTACAACAAGGCGAGGCTGAACCATTCGAACGAATATTCTCTTCAGCTGCAAATAGGTTTCTTTGCTCTTTCGTATAAAAGTCAAGCTGAATTTCATCAGATATTTGCATCCAAAATTAATAGGCGTAAATTGAAGATTAAGACGTATAATAATGGCATTGTTTGCTATTATAGTTTTTATTCCTTTCAACCCTCAAATAACAACCGATCTAATTATCGATATAATACTGATTCAAACTCTTTTTCTATTCTTATTCTCGATTAAACATTTTCAATATTCTTGGAAATTGTTAATTTTATTACATTTCTTATTATTTAGATTTTATTATTATTCATCATTATTCATATTGTTGTCCACAAGTGTGAAAAATAGTGACATGACTGGGACTCGAACACAGGTCTGCCAATTTCCGGGAAAGTATTCTAACCACTGAACTACCATGCCGCGTCTCTTCCACACTGTTAATGGAATGCTTTGTGAGCAAGGCGGGCAGTCTCCCAGTCATATCGCTATTTTTTACACTTGTTATTCCTTGGGATTCAGCCGCACAACTTCATTGTGCAAAATTGAACACCTTCACCGCAATCCTTATTCAAACACTATCCGTCACAAGGAAAGATATTGATAAAATGTTAATTTTAATATTTCATTTTACGAAAATCAATATGAGCTTGTTCAAAAAATATTATTTAAATAATTTCAGAAGAGAATTATGAGATCACTTAAACTGTTCTTAATTGAATTCAACCAAAATAATTTCCAAGTGTTAAACCAACGATGTCTGTCGACAGATTCACAAGGCGGAGAACAAGACGAAAACAGTCTCCAAAGCACCGTAACACTTGGACAGATGAACTGCGCAGTAGAACTGTGTAATACGTATCTCGGTATGCAAAGATGATCACCAGACGACCTTCGTATTCGTCGACAGACAGAGATTATCTCGGCCGGCAGATTATTCGACGGACGCCTGTATAAAAGTTTTCCGCGTATTAGAAATAAATCTATGGAGTTTTTAATTCGACTACTTCCCTTAAATTAAAGCTGTTGTACGCAGAAAGTTACCGATACTTTGCTATAACTCAGAATATTGAGACTTGAGTCATTTGGAAAAAGCTGAGGAACGGTTTCCGCAATTATTCCGCTGATATTTCCAGATTAGCTGTTTCATAGTTTGATCGATAAATATCTAACACAAAACAAGTCCACTACTCGTATTTCGAACACAAAATCACGCTCTATTCCATTCATCTAAACTGAAATTAAAAACGTACCCATAGTTTATAGGGCATACACACTCATGAGAGAAACAACAGAAAATGTATGTCGCAAATCATTTCGGAGGTCGTGGCACGCAAAGTCGTGGAGAATAAGTGTATACTGTAATAGTTATTCATAACCCTAAGTTATATACTGAGGGTAATTTTGTACGTTGAGTTATTGTTATCAGATTTGAGAAACGTTTTCGGTCTAAGATATTTGCCTATGCATTTTTTCTACCGACAGTTACTTCCTAAAGCAATCGGTTTTGCTCCATCCCAGGACTCCCTTTTGGCAGTCACTTCTTCGCTCTTCCTACCCTAAAGCCCTTTCTTCCGCCGGAAACTCTCCGTCCTTCCCATAATCCTCCGCTTCATCAGTTACTCATTCCTAATCACGAAAAACGCCGATGAATTCTATATTATTCGTGTATTTGGCTTAGGGTTTCAATTTCAAACTATCAATATGTAAACGGAAGAGTTTGATTCTTTTCTATCAGTAACTAAAACCAGCAAGCAATCTAAGAACGTCCATAAAATTGAATTTCTCCTTTTTCGATCTTCATAAATGTGCGAAATATGGGGGTACTCTCTTTTCCAAACAATTAAAGTATCATTTAACATTATCAAAATTGTATAAAGAGTTTTAACTTTCATTATAATTTGATTTGGTAGGAATTAATCAAAATGAAATATATTTTGAGAATAAACAATTTTCGGCAGGAAAATACTTCGTTAAATAAAATCATTGTTCCTCGATAAATTTAAATAACCAATTTATCCACTATCTCCAAATTAGAAATACAAAATCCATCAAAATTTCAACATCAATGAGCGAAAGAGTTTCATTTAAACTCATACGGTAAATACTGCTAATAGTAAGATTTGATAAAACTCAATCAAGTGCTAAGCGTTTGAAAACATGAATAAATTCTGATTTCTAATCCTAGTTTAAGACGTCTGGATATTCGCTTTCCAAGGTCATACATGTGCACGCAAAGTACGAAATATTTTTTCATTTGTATTCTTCGAAGCAGTAATTTAAATAGATTAACAGAGTTTTTCATGCGCGAAACTAACGGATTTACTTTATGCTAAATTTCTTTCCATAGATTTGATAGTCATTCCACCAGAAAAAATTCGGTGAAGGAAGGCTGATGATATGGGAGAAGCTCATATTTTCGGAGACGTTCAGCTGTAGAAAACATGAATCTTGGTGTATCTGTGTCTGACATACGTTTGATATAGTCACACTTGACTTGGTTAGAAAGCCGCAGACCCTCAGCCGCAACCATTCAAGCCCTGGTGATTCCCAATGCGACAACCACAACAAAGCACATATCGAAGAATAATCCCTTCGATATTTGAAACCTCAGGCAAAGATGAACCCGAAAAGCTTCTGTTACCACAATCTTTTTACGATTAGACATCAGATAACCAACAGTGATGAGGGGAAAAGAAACCTAAGTTAATTTAAAAGCTTTAATTTTGATCTCCATTACCAATCCAACACTAAACATTCCTACCTTTTCAAAATACCATAATGTATCTATGGGCGATATCTATTCTAATTCAGATTTTCATAGGAAAAATGCATACCTTTATATACAAAACCGTGGATTTTTTAATGTTTATTAAAGCTAAAAAAACCTTTCATTGTTAGAAAGTCTTTAATACTCCCATTAAAGGAGATTTTAATATTTTAACTGGCTAACTGGATTTACTGAAGGACTTCTACAACTTCCGTCACAATTCGGAATAAGTCAAACATAAGTCAGATGATTGGCCAAAATTTTAATGTGAATAAAAGTTACAAGAGTAATATTTCAGGAGCATATAATAAAAAATGACCGATGTGATAATAGAAAGTCAACCATCATGATCGGTTATGTATGTGCATTTCAGGAGACAAACGGAATTCAACAGTTATTCACAAATACTGTCATGGATTGGCCACCAGCTACAATAATGTGATATCTAAAATAATGTGTGCTAACAAAAGCAGTTTTACCTATTCATTGACAAATTTCCCCAGGCATACAAATTTTTCCAGAGCCTTTTCGAAACGAATTGTTCTTAATTTAGAAATCAAATTCTCATATGCAAAAGGTTAATTATTGCATACCGAAGCAAAAGGTTTCGCTGACACTGATAAAGAAACCATTTTTGTTTCGTAAAAATTAATTGAGAGTTCTTTGGTAAAATTATATTTATTAAAATATAAAAATATTTTTATGTGTAAAAATCCGTTCATTCCTAAACTGTAATGCACTGATTTCCGCCATAAACAATATTACTCAATTTCTGTTCGGTTGGTGAATTAAATTAATAACAGATACTGACGAATCTTACACAACGAAAGGTGTCAGGTTTGTTGTATGTTCAAATGATCTTCTAAGGCTCCTTATCTAATGAACCGAACCGAACTAATGAACCGAACCGAACTATTGTTAATTAGTGGTGAAGAATCCCTCAGTATTCATCAAATATTTGGTTTATTATCCTCCTTATTGGTTATTTTAATTGCTTTGTATGCAGAAGACTACATGGATGGTTTTGAAAGTATCATTTAATCGAAATAACACTGTAAGTTGCGAATCTATTCATAACGAAAAAACAAGACAAAAAACGTACTTACTCAGAAAGGCGATAACTTAAGTGATATTTATCAGTAAAAATAATGTGACAAGCAAAACTAATAGTTTACTGAATGTAATTGAAAAACATAATACCCGAGCACAATGCAACAGATCGGCTTTAACTTAATTTTCCTTGCTGATCACAAATGTCCTTAATTTTCACCGAAATTTCAAAGAGAGCCAAATTACAATCATACGCGAGCCAATCCCGAGCACGTGCTACTAATTCTTTGGTTTAAATCGGTGCGTTGACCAGGAAAAATCGTACCGCGTTGCTTTAAAGAAAGAAGGATCAACGGCAATGCGAGGATCGGAATTGCGTGACGGTCGCGACGCACGCGCTTGCGACTCACATCCGATAGCGTCCGTTCATTTTTTCCCCCAAATATGGAAGCTGAGAATCGGTAGGATTTGGCGTGTGCGGTTTAGAGGCACTCGATGATGGTTCGGTTGGAATCGGTCCAGGGGATGGAATCTGGCTCTGCCGACGACCACTTTGGAACACGGGTCAGGGAGGGATTAGCCAACCGAGAAATAAATGGCTCTTCCCGCACCAGAGGCAAATCCACTACTGCCGACCGTTTTGCGTCATTTTCATAATCCATTAAGAAGTTACGGTTCGTTCGCGCTTTCTTTTTTTCTCCATTTGGAAACTTTTTCGGCCTCTTGCGCCAGACTTCGACAAGTTTTAGTGAAAACGTTAGCTGGAAATTTACGGGTGCATTCGGTCGAAGGATGTCTTCAGCAGAAACTTCAAACGTCCTAATTAGCTTCCGTCGAAGATATTTACATTCAAGATTCCGGAAGACTTTCCCTTTGCGGCATCTTTTACCAGATATCGCGGTATAACTCTGCGGCGTGTGCAACGATGTTTTCTCTGAGGCATTAAAGAGAAGATCTTACAAACGGAAAATTTCAACAAAAAGAAATGTTAAATATGAATTTTAAATTTAATTTAAACATGATTACTTTATAACCCGCTGTTTAATTTATGATGCTATTTATGCAGAGACAGAAATAGAAAGCAAATTAGTAATAAAAATGCGCCAGAGCAAGATTTAATGAAACTTTTATTCGACTGTTTAAAGCACAGTTATCTCAAGAATTGTTTCCTTGTATTCAATAAATTTAATAGTATTTTGGTAGCAAATGGTAATGCAATCGTCACAAATAAGTTTCTACTGAATCTAAAACTCCTGAACCTTTAAATGACAATTTAGCTCTCAACATGAATTTTCCTTTTTTAAGCTTCGACATAGTTTAATCGCACTGTTTTGCCATTTTCTCTATAATTTTAAATCTACTAATTGTGTAACAGGTTAGTTTGGATGGGATAATTAATGAGGATAGTTATTGAGAATAAATTATTACTGATATATAACAGCAATAAATGCTTAAGAGGAGCAGAACATGAGGGACGAAGAACTGTTTTCGTTAAGGCTGTTGTGCAGATAATAATAGCGAATTTGAAGATAAGAAAGCGTAAAATTGTGAGCGTGAACATAAAACTCTGCTGGTATAGGAAGAAAGAGATAACTGTTAAAATAGATTGATCTTTTGAATCGTTTTGTGAATATTCGGTGTTAAAACGCATACTTTTGGATAATTCCGTTTTTCTTATTTTCAGATCCTAAATGTATAATAAGAATTGCAAAATTTTACACCCGATTATAAAGATTTCCATTATCTCGTATCGCGTAATATGATAGTTAAATAAGCGAATTTTCATGTAATCAACAATGTATTACAT
The DNA here is from genome assembly GCA_000376725.2 of Ladona fulva. Classification (NCBI taxonomy): domain Eukaryota; kingdom Metazoa; phylum Arthropoda; class Insecta; order Odonata; family Libellulidae; genus Ladona; species Ladona fulva. The sequence continues at coordinate 1,267,781 of KZ308862.1, forward strand.
AATTTCCGGGTTAAATTCGGTTAGAGTTCACGGAATTCATCGAAAAGATGCGCAAAGCGAAATTTAGGAAATAAGCATCAGCGACATTTGCTAAAATTTCGAAACAGTGAGACAAAGTTTTTCTATTCCGAAATGTATGAATGGATTGAGATAAGCCGCTTATCAACTTTTCCCAGTTTTCAGATTCCAGTTAATCAGAATATTAATTGCTATCCTCCATACTTTCAGGGATAAAATTCCAAGTTTTAAAATTGGAACGATTAGGAAATTTCATCCATCTTACTTAAAACATTTTCTTTTTTTATTCCTTTACGGAAAAGAGCAATTTCCAGACTTGCTAATCTTCAGTCAAATATCTTCTTTCCTCTCCGAAATTTTCAAAATATGACGTTAATAAGGAATTTTGAGAGGGAATTTAAGAATGAAAAACCTGTGGTATTTTTGACTATACGATTCACAATTTTTAAAATATTTTGCCAAGTAACGGAAGCGTTGGAAAAGCTTATTTATTGTATAAAAATAAGAAAACAAGTTCATGTTTCCGTACTAATTCTGTCATTAGTTACAAAGCACCGAACTGCTGTGATTTCTCATAAATCAAACCTTCTAAAAATATGTCGTTTCTCAACACTCTAATAACATTACAGGAAGGTCCCAAAATGTATTTCCGAGTCTCCGCGCTTCTTACGGAAAAGGTCGCTTTTTAACAAGGATGCCTTACGTGCTGATTAAGGCTGACTTTGAAACAACTCTTCTTTCCGTAAGTTGCTCCCTTCGATTTGTTTATGTGAAAATTCTCCCATAATTAGTTGGCATAACTATAGTGAAGACCTTGAGATAGGATACTATAAACATAAATAAATTTATTTTTAAAATAGCTTTATTCCTGTACCAGTGTATATATATTTGTACAACCAGTGGCGTTATTATGTGGCCCTCCCTTAGAGTCCGTGATCCCCCCTTTAGAACCTGATTAAAAGCTTATCCCAATTAATGATTTTTAATGAATTTTTAGAAACGGTACTATTTTCTCGTCAGTTGGTCCTTACGATGTTTGTATTGGAAAATGCATAAACTCGGACTCAACGATTTCGTTCGCTGTACCCCTTGTATAACCACAAAAATGTTTAATATTTCGTGTTTTAATCATGTTTTTCAGAAACTATATTGCACAAAACTGTACTATTCAAAACTGTACAGCACGACAAAAATAAGAATTGGCTTTACTTCCTTCGCTACTCGGTTGGATTTTGTAGGACCGCTATCTCTATATAAATATTATCAAAGAAATAAAACCTACAAGAAATGAGAATGCAATATTCTTGTCGAAGAGAATTTTCGAGACATCGCACAAGCAAAACAGGATACTTTTGTTTAAATAACGACTGATTATGATACAAAATTATACTATTATGAATTCTTTAATTTCATACTGCAGTCTTATCAGGAAGTGCAGTATATCAGTTTCTCAATTTGTTCCTTATGCATTCGTATTAGAGTGATATCGAATGGATACTTATAGAAAAACCCGTTATAAGCGCTCCTGCATCATGGGTGGTCCTCAACCCTATCGCACATATGCTAAAAACACAGCTCTACAATCCCCTTATAAGGTGCATTTTTCCAGTCGCTAAAGTGCACTACAACACCCTCTCGTCGAATTTTATTTCTCTTGCCTAATTTGATTGAGCAGGAACTTTGTCATTTTCTGCATCGCCGTCCTCAACTTTCCTCGTCTGCCTCGCCTCGTTCATAAAGGTTTCTTTTTCGATACTCTTATTTACGATAACTAATTTCTTGATAAGAAATTGAAGGTATCACGAAATACAATTCTTTATCCCACGCTAGGAGCCGATTCTAGTACTGAGAAGGAGTGGAATACTCCCCTTTAATCTCTTCGCAGGAAAGAACCCAAGATAAAAAGTCGCTTGACGATGTTCTTTTGTAGGAAATACAAGTTATATCAAATTAACCAGAGTTACGGTGAAGTGTTTGGTTGGCTCTTGAGCGTAGTCTCGGAAAGATCGCGCAGTTTTATGAACTTTAACCTTTTTTGTTAAAAGATTCGTTATTCATCCGCAATGGCGTACCTGAAAAATGCTTCATTTTATAGGAAAAATGACGAAAATGAAACAATAAGGGTTCGATTTCTTTTTTCAAAAAGTGGACCGAATTAAAGTATAACAGTATGATGATAATTAACTAATAAATCATTCGACCGACTAACCTAGGATCAAACCGATCAATCACAGCGTTCTCTCGAGTTATCCTATCTAAAAATAAAATATGCTAAGTTAAGCAAACTAAAGAAGATACCTATCCATATTAAGGTTTCAAGCACGTTAATAAAAATGAAACACCCAGAAAAACGTTCATTGCTCTTTTTCAACATGGAAGGAAAAAAGGTTTTATATCCCGCTTAAAACTCTATTCTGGACATTTCGCGGTTTTTCACAGTCTCTTGAAAGTGTGTTTATCAGAATGTTGATTATTACAGTAGATTAATTAGTTAAGAATTTTTTTCATTTCATTATAATTTATTTATATACATTTGTTTCTATTATACTACAAAACTAGGAGTAGTAACACATGACATAAAATTAGTGATCTCCGTAGACGTAATATTTTATTTTGCGCCTCAAGAAGGGTTATAGCGTGCTTTCTTCTGAAACTATTCAATTAATTCATGGTGAATTACATACATTTTTTTTGTTTTTTTTTCAGCACGGTAATGTAGGAATTCCGTTTATAAATCACAGATAGTACTTGCCCGTAGGGAATCCCCACCCGTCGTTATTGAATTAAACGGCAGATTAAATGTAGACATAAATAGCAATACCTGGTCACGGGATAAATATGTTGTTTGGAAATATTCTTTTACGAAAGAAAAACGAACAGAAAAATCTATACTAAAGCCAGGTCCTTCTTTCAAATGGTTTTCAGAGATTCTTTCAAATGGTTTCAAGTACTTGGATAGCAGCAGTGTAGTAAATCGGAATCTCTTATTTTAGCCTTCGTGAGATACCCTTTGACAAACATACAATTAAATTCAGCTGTATCCTTTTCGCATCTAATTACTCATAAAAGTTGGTTAGTCTAACATAGAATAACTGCAGCTTTCAACGATATCCTCATTTATCTATACTTACGAAAACAAGTATAAAAATAAAAATGATAAAATATTTTCAGTAACACAAGTCACTGGAAGATCCGTATGATCAAGATCCATATATGTAAATAAGAATGCTTTCAATTTTAGTAAAGTTTTCCCAACCCCTATACTGTAGACAATGTTGCGCTGATTCCATCTCAGGACTCCCCTTCTTAGACTAATCCTGATATATATATAT
>KZ308862.1:1271771-1284713 GCA_000376725.2 Ladona fulva
ATGATTTTTTGAATGTTTTGCACTAAGTACCTAGCATCGAACCTGGGGCCATTAGGTAAAAAGCTCTTGCGGGAAACGGAAGATAAAATCATTTTCTAACGATTCCGAAAATTTCAACGTTCTATCTTTATGCTAACTACGCTAAACGAATTTTTGAAAATGCGCTCAATGCATTCTTATGGGAAAATGGCCGTTTTTGGGGCCTCCTAGAATCGAACTCATGATGCCTAGAATGGATGTCCGCTTCATTACATAGTGTCTAAACCCGGGACTTTACGGCAAAAAAATCGGCGGCTCTGTGAGGCACTTCCTTCTGCATCGCCTTTAGTATCCTATATGTATATATATCACCATGTTTTTTCATAAAGTATTTCAGTATTTCTTGTCTCTATCCGTACCTTGACTCCAACTGGTCTTTTTCCAATCAATCAGCAGTACCTTCTGCTGAAGTCCTCACCATTCCATTGACGTAGAACCTCCTTTCTAACCTTTGAGACTCTACCGTAAGTAGAGACAGAGAAAATGGATTCCGAGACACGCGATATACAAAGGTTTCCTTATATACAGTAGGACTTTTTCCCTCGCACCTTATCTGGAGTGGCCGTCTGTTGTGGAACCTCTTCCACCGACGGTCAACTGCTATTGCAAAGTCTGACGGGAAGGCGCGATACGAAAAATACGAAAAAAATCCTCTTCCAATCTAAACAAGGAAATTGAATCGTTGGCGGGAGAAAACGTCACCCGATCTCGTTGCCAATGAATTCATGGAAGGCTGTTGTCGCCGGATCACTCCTGCTTGTTTCCTCTTAAAACGGAACCAAAGATAAACGGTTTACTTTCCTTAGTTCGCTTTCGGAGCTGCGCCGAAGGAAGTTCAGAAAGAACTTGCTTGGAAGAAACCATGGTCCTCCATGAAGACATATTTTCCGATTGATGACTGAAAACAGTTACGATTCAAATACGGTGGCTAGAATAAAAATTGTATTTGGGTATCCTACGAAGGATTTGTGGTGTTCCTAGATAGGATTCAAATACTTTATGGAGAGTTATTTGCCAAGGCGGTAATAGTTAGATTATAATCGCATTATATCAATTTATAAGAGATGGACACAGCGAAATTTCGAATCTTTGAGTGAAGAATATGAGAATCGGGTGCTGTGCATAAGTAACGAGTTTGTTCTAAATTAAGTAATGATGAAAAGTGCTGATGTAATAATAAGCATGTATGAAATATGTAACTTTTGAAGTATTTAAGATATACACAAATCATTGAAGAATGAAGTAACGAGTAACAAAACACTGTCGCCATTAATTAAATGTGGCGTAACAATAATAATTGACTCCGAGATTGAATGTATGCGAAGAAAGAGTCCACAAATAACGTATGAATGAGCACGTTACTTAGCGATGATGAACACCAGAATTGTGAATAGCCAACGATTAAGACGGCAGTAATTAAGGCGGCCCCGCATCTGAAGCCGGCCCTGGGGCAGATAAGTGACTTTTTTGCGCTTTCGGCGAAACAAACCCCGCGACCGCGTGTATAAAAAATGGACGCACCTGATCATGGAGCACATGATCAAATTGAAAAGGACGCCCATATTCACATTCCGCCTTCTCATTTGGCAATTTTCCAAGAAATGCGACTTCAAAGGCGAAAATGGGCTTAAAATCGCTCTGTAGTCTCATTCAGTCGGCAGTACAGAAACTAATTGACTGAAATTCGGCTCTTTTTTCTTACCCCGAGAATCTGAGGCAAATTCCGTTTCTTTCGCCTCAACCGAATGGAAAAGACTTCGCCTATTTACTCCTGGCATAAAACCCTTTTTCAAATCCTCTTTAACCTCCGACGCTTGCCTTTTCGGCAGCGGGAACAAACCCGCCAGTCTGGAGCGGTGAAAAAGGCCAAAGAAGAGAATGGAAGGAGACGCCAATCCTCAGTCTTTTGTTTTCCAATTCCTGGTGCCTACCAGCGGTGCTCGAGGCGGTGGGAAGTAGGTAGTTCTGGGGAGGCAATTAATGATTCAGCGGAGCGCCGATAGGGGCGTTGCGGGAGCTAAAGCAGCACCTCGAGTGTCAAGTCTCCTCTTTTTTATTTCCCCGTCAGAACCGAGAGAACGGAAAACGAAAGAGAATTATTATTTTTCCGCTTGAAAAGGGACTCACAAAACAGCCGAAAACTTAAAATCCCGCTAAACAATGCTGGCTGTCGAGAATAATGTCAACTATTCCAATTACGGAGGCATGGATTAAAATGTGTAATGCGATAATGTTTTTCCTTGGCTTCTTCAACAAGTAGAGGCGCTTTTCCGAAAGAGGCGCCGATGTATAATTGGATGCTCACCTTTGAACGTACTCGGGGGATCGGAATGGTTAGATTTAGGGGCTATTTCCTCCAGATGTGACGTATCCATAATGCAAACTGTCTCTCTTCAGGGTCGTGCTGTTAAATTTAATTTCGCTGCTATTAACGTCTTCTTAAAAGAAAAGGCTGACCAATTACGCCGCTTGAAAAACAACAAAATAGAAGTGTAGAAAAGCACTGAAATGCTAAAAGTTTTACATCGACGAAGTAAAATAAACCTATTGGTATATATTAGGTATATTAAGATTCCTATAAATCTCAGTAAACGATAGAAAATGAGAAACATTGTAATTTTCACTTGATACTCTTAAGGCGATATCTTATTTTTCCTATTAATTCAAATGCGGCATCATGTTTGACGGCCACAGGAACACGAGATGAAGTCGAAGTTTCTTAAGATATGTTACCTTAGCATTGCTGAAAGATTTCAGATTTTTAAACAAATAGAAAATATATTTTTTAACTTACCATTTATCAAAAACTATTTCTGGCTTAATTAACAAGAAACAACTCAAATTCAGTATTAATTAAATCTCGAGTTACACATAATACATACTCTTAAACGATGATAATATTACCTTTCGGTTAATTCATCAATCATATTTTTATTATATGGCCAACAATAATTGGGAAACACTTAATATACTCGGGAAATATTACGAAATATAATAAACAGCCGTTTCTCCGAATTTCTGCAGTTAACCCTACAATACTGGGGTCCGGGTTCGAATCCTGGTCAGGAAAACGTTGATTAAATATGTGTGTATTCGTACAGGGTTTATTTTGAGAATGATCAACCTGAACTAAAATATACTTCATTATTAAAGATGAAATTATTATAAAAAAGAGTTTTAATAAACAATAAGAGATACTGTCAATTAATTAGCCCCTTCTTCATCAAAAGGTGACACTCTTTTGCGGTATTTTAGCCCCATTTAATCGGGTCATCCCAGTCCTTCCTAATTTTCCTTCTCGGGTCCAGCAGCCCCATCTGACCGTTCAAGCGCCTCTTATCTGCACCTTCTCCTTATGAACCCTTTCTGACTCCGGGGCACTGCCCCATTTCACTCAAATTTACTGCCTCCATCCCATTCGACGCCTGCACTCTTAGCCCCTTGCGTCTATGGCGTGTGAATCTCACTTTCTCGCCGACGGCTAAATCGATTGGGAAGGGATTTTGTGTCCTAACACGGGTTATGCTGAGAAAGTGTTGACCCAAAAATATTAATCGCTGTGCAAACATCGGATGGCATAATTGGCCATGGAAAGGCTTTTTCAATGCAAACATTTATAAAACAATGAGTAATCAGTAAAAAACACTTTCGGCAATATTCTACTCACAAATCGTGGCGTTTTAGCTTTAAGCGACCACAGACTGCTATTACCGATCATTTCTCTTGCATTAATAATAACAGAAGAGCTTTGCAAAATAAAGCGCTTTTCAGTGGGAATTCCTTGCTGTGCTGATAAGTGTCACTCCGTAGAACATACTGCTGGGATTTTTAAGGAGAAATAGGAATCTCTAAAGATCGATAATTGGGATTCATTCCCTCAAACTTTTTAGTGTCTCTGTTTTATGATCAATTAGATTAGATCGAAAATAAGTGTTTTTATGGATTACTGCATCCACTCTGTTTACAAACATAAGGCATCAGTAAATAAGCTGAAAATGTTAATTTACTGTATCTATCTTATTTGGAAATCCACTTGCTACATTTTTAGTATTTTTGACCAAAAAAAACTATTTGCTCAGCCATGTACTTGGGTGAGAGAGTATGACTTCATTCTCAAAGCAGAGTGAAAAAAAAATTGCTGAATCTCATGTGAAAGGAATAATAAAGAAATCTTTTATCGCTTGTTTAGATTAGCTCCAGACTACAGACTTACGAATTCGCTAAGTCATGATCGCAAATTGCGAAAATCATTTCGTCTCAATTGAAGCTAGTCAAATTACAAACCTTAGCCGAAAGGTTGCGACATTAACGAAACTGTTTAGGTATAGATATTTAGTTTAGGAATAGATATAATATCCCAGGTGTTTGTCTTTCTTATCAGCTTCTATCGACAGAAGCTAAATAGTATATTTAACATATAAAACTATACCTATGCACATTCTAAGTAATCTGTCTATATATATAAAGCAGAAATTCTGTGGGTTTGTGTGTTTGTTTGTCTGAGATTGGAGTCCACACCGTTTGTCCGATTTGCGTCAAACTTTGCATACGTGTTCTCCGAGAGCCGGGAGGAAGTACTGTCAACTTTTCATTCGCAAAATTTGCTCAGTTTGAACCAAGATCGTTCAGTTATATTTCCATAAGAAATATATGTACAGTTGACTTTTATAGGTTACAGACTTTATTTCTTAATCTTTTGCAAAATTAGAAGGAATAGTCGTATGAAATCAAAATAAGTACCAAAAGAAGGGAAATCGATTACAGGTTCTTTTTTTTGTCATGGAATATCGCTTTCGTATCGAAGTTGCGAGAATTTACATAAAATGTACGAATATTTGGTGAAGTTTTGAGGTTATAAGCAACCCGTCCCCCTGACGACCAATGCGATTGTTGATTCCGAGTTCATGCATTTTCCCATAAGAATTTATTGTGTATTTAGGCCCATTTAGAAGCAATTGACGATATGAAGAGGAAAATTTTCAGAGATTTTAACAGTTACAATCACGAACAATTTGGAGTGATGAATGGGGCAACAAACATACGTTGCATCGTAATGAACTAATGGAGATGAATGAGCCACTTTTTGTCTATCAATTCTGACTCTTGACATATTTTACGATTGATTTTAAGATTAGAACCAGAAGCTGAAAATCTTGCAAACTTGCACATTAACTTCAGACTTGTTACATACGAACGAAATTCCATAAATATTTACATTGTTATCCTTGACTGTAAATTTCGGCTTCGAATTTTGATTCGGAATTTTTTTTTTCGATAACCTGTTCCATAAATAAACTAAGATTCGAGATGTATTATCTCTTGCATACAAATAGGTATACTATATTTAATCCGAGTTCGATTTTCCCCGTTGAAACTCAACGGGCACTTCAGCTAGTATGTAATATAATAACGAGTGTTTGAATCTTCAGTAGTTCGTTTCCATGGCAGCGGAAAAAGTATTTAGATAAAGGAATGTCAATTTCCGAAATAAGTGCATATAAAGTCCTTTTGTCGTCGTTTGCTGGCTTCGTTTCAAAATTAAATTAGAAATAATGATCCTAAAAATCGAGGCAAGCGAAGGATAACCAATTGAATGGTGACGATGATATGCATTAAGTTAGCCGTGTTGCCGGAAAAACAAGGATTAGCAGGTAAGGGTTGTTGTTTTGCTCGTTGGATTCTATTTTCAATTGAAAATTTAGAACATTTTCATGACAATAGCTAAGATATTTTAGAATTTTATGGTTGTAAATAACCCATCCCTTCGACCACCTAGGCGATTAATAAAATTAATCATTCTTCCAGGAAAATAATTTAGAAATGAAGGCCCTTTTGATTTAGATATAAGTATTTTTTAAAAGGAGGAAATCATGCATTTTTTATTATGATAAATGAACTGCACTAGTGTTTGTATTTGAGACTTCTTTCACACGTAAATATTGTTGGCAAGATCAAGAAGGTGAATAATAAAAAATGTTTATGGGTGGGGAAAGATTATACCAAACTAATGAATTTTTGCAAGACGAGGAAGAAAAAGAAGTTTTTTTACTATAGTATCACGTAATTGACAATAATCAATAAAATTTGATTAAACATTAGACATTCTGTTTACACTTTTAGGTTTAAATTATTACATGATTAATATTCATAAAAATTTGTTATACGAATAAGTTACATATATCGTATATTATTATAAGTTTAAGAAACGATTTAAATGAAAAGGTTGCCTCCGTGAGGACCTCTGGCGGAAGTTCGTGCCACCAAATGTGGAAACTACTCGCCTTTCTTACAATAACATCCCCAATCAGTGTGGAGTAGACGCGGCATGGTAGTTAGGTGGTCTTTAGAATACCTGCCCGGAAAGTCCCTGGGTTCGAGCCCCTATCATGTCGCTATTTTTCACACTTGGTACTCCTTGGGATTCAGCCGCACTGCTTCACCGTGCATACGTATGCACCTTGTAATTACAATTGTGTTCTTGGCGGGCCTGCTAATAATTACAAGCATCGCTATGGCATTTAATCTTTCGAGTTCTCAAAATTGGGAAACTGGTATTCGCATACGTCCGTTCTCTAACTGAACGACTTCCATGTCGCTTGCAGTCTCTGGGGACGCTATTCCCGCCGATCGTTTAGGAGGATGCATCATTTATATTCTGCGCTCATTCATTGGCCTTAAAGATGAGGCGAATCGAGAGGTAATTGAATATTAACGATCAGGTCGGGTACATGTAATGACTCCCATTAAATAATTCCCCGTTTACATGGTCCAGAATTACGATGATTGCCTCTCATGCAACTCTCAGGTATGAATGATGAATATAGTTACGACCTGCGAATTAATCGATCAGAACCATGAGACCACTCCGAATTCATAACATTCATTTCTTAATAGACGCTGCAGCTCGAATCACTGTTTTGACCAAATCAGGACTACTCGCGAAAATGAACTTCGTGTTATTTAATATATGTTGAAAGAAAATATTTTCGCATTAAATTAAGGATGGTTATTTACTGTTATACATGTGCATACAAGGATTCGTGTGCTTACAGTAATGAACTAAAGATACAATCTTAAATCTTTTATTTTCAATAAGTGAATTCTTTACGCTACTAAGAAATAATTACAGTCAACTTTTCGGTTTGTTAAAATGAAATTTTTAGAAGACAGATTTTAGTGTAATTATTCGAAATTATTGACACAATTAGAACTTTACATGCATCATAACAACGTGTTTCCTCTCAAAATTTCAGGTTCACATTAGATAGATTAAATATTAGGGAATTAAATTATTTGCTCTTCATTTAGTAGACAAGCATCAAAGGACGTTGAATCTTTCGCATATTTAAAACCATTCAGTGTTTGTAATCTCTAAATTTAGTATATTAGCTTCGTAATTCATTTCTTTATTGCTGTTAAAAAAAAATATTCAATGTTCATTAAAATTTTTCCATTAGGAATATAAAAATTTCTATTGCAATTTTTAAAATTTTTCTTACCACTCTCAGAGAAAAAATCTCGTGATGTTTTTAAACATACCCATAAATATAATAAGATGAAAAATGATCATGGAATTGAGTTACTTATTCGAAAAAGCTATGGACAAAATTAAAATTTTTATAGATTAATACAGCAATTTCAAATAATCACACCCATACTGACTGCGATTTCTTTCACTTTATCTGTCTTGAGTTATACTCGTGAAAGTCGAACCGTAAAATAGCCCATTTTCTAGAGTTTCAATAAACTGACAGATACGTTCTCAGACTGATACAGTTTGTGAAAAGCACATGAAAATCCGAGCGAAAATAGCGATTGCCTTCGAAATGACATATTACGGGAGAAAGTAATCGTTATTGCCTCTGCAGTGGGAGAAAATAATGGAGTCAGAGAGCAGGTAGTATGTGACCCGAGTGTTCTTAACGTAGCGATAGGATGGCAATTAGACAAAGGAAATAAGGAAACTCCCAGTGGAGGGAATAGGGCGATGGCCATATATCTCCGAAAAAAACGCCCACTGTCGGATTACCACAGAATTAGAGGAGGTCGTCCTCCGAAAACGCTTACGGCATCCCTTAATTGGACATCAAATTAAATCTGACGATCAATAAGAAGCCGAACCGACCCCAGAACATATCTCACACACTCTCTCTCACGGAAAACGACAGCTGTAACATCATTCAATCCGTGAAAGAGCGGATGAAAAAACCGAACAAAATGGCCGCTGATTACAGACTGATCCACCTGCAGATTATGAGAGATCAAAGAAGCCGGAAAAAAGAGATATTTAGGAGGAAGAAGCGCGCCAAAACCCTTGCTACTTTCTGCATCAGCCCTCTTACACCTTCACACCAATGAAATCCCCCGTCAAATTTCTAACGACATTTCATGAAGGGGTTCAAGGTTATCTTTCCATTACGCTTGCTGAGTGGCCTCTACGAAACCGCCCGGCACATTCCTTGCTAATACCCGCTCCGGGTACTTCCCTTCCCACTGCCCATCCCTGGCAGCTACGCTAGGTCCTTCCCTTGGTCTGCGGCCGTCCCAGGATATTAAGGGCGTTTATCATCTCTAACCCTGCGGGAGGTTCTCGCCACCGAAAAAAGAGGGCAGGAGTGTCGCAAGGGAAGGGAGGATTAGCTTTGATAAGAGGGGGGAGAGTTGAGGTGGCCATTATAATCTGGTTGAGCGTATCACTCTTTCCACTTCTTATTTTCACTTTTTTATTTGTTTATGAAAAGGGAAAGGTTGCCTTTATTTTTTTTCATCGGAACTGATCACAAAATTTTTCTTTGGAAGACAATTTTGTTCAGGATAGAAAGATTAATGACAAAATTATTGTGAGCAAGAGATTTTGAGTTTGGAAGAAATTAAATTATTTTATAATTTGTTATTTCGACAATCGAATTCGAAAGGTTCTCGGGTCCATCTTTTAAGAATACGATCTTCAAATTCTTCATTAATTTAAAGTAATATGACCATAAATGATTGGATACATAAAATATACTTGTGAATCATCTATATTCAAGAGGCTGGGAGTGAAGGTGTATTTTATAAGAGAAAAGGTTGTTTAAAACCGATAAATGTAAAACTGTTGCAAATACTCGTTAAACTGCAGACATAATTTAATTTAAAATTTGGTTTTTAGCAATTCAAGTTGTAATTTAAGTATTCCAGACATAGTTAAACATTTAATCGTCTCATTTTAGTTAATTGATCAATATTTAAGGAATTCGCGGAATTATCTTTAATGTGGAATCTCCAAATGTTGGAATAGAAATAGATGAGGATTTAGATAAGAAATTCAAAGATATAAAAGTGCAGTTTTGATACTTGATGATATAAAATACAAACTGATAAAAACTAAAAAGATTTTATTTTCTAAATGTACAAGATTTAAAATGCTTCTTGATAAGTTCCTTGAATCTATTACTAAGATTGTTAAATATATTTAATAGACTCATTACAGAAATCCATGTAAACTCCTTGAGACAAAGAATCTTGTAAATATTCCTGAACCGACGATTTTTATCAACTAAAGCAATATGGTAACCAATTACTATTACCCTGACTACGATTATGCGAAGAGCCAAAGTTTTCCAGTGATTGAGTGAAGAAATACTATTGCCAGAAATATGGGACGTCGAACCTACTTAAATCTCGTCTCAGAAGTGAAATGAACTTTTGACAACTTGGAATGTTAGTGCTTTATTATGAATATTTTCAAGAATTTATCCGTTACGTTAATTATGCACGATCTGCTTTATATTCCATATTTATTTTATAATTTTCATTTCGAAATATTATTTTATCGATTTTTTACCGAATTGAAATATTTTCGGACCCCAATATCCTTTACTTACACATTTAATTTTATACAAAAGTTAAAACTCTGTAAGTAAATTCTATTACATAAACAGATATTCTTCTCATTTGTATAAAATACTCTGATACTCGACAGTTACTCACAGAAACATTTTATGCGATCTGGTTAACTCTCTGTTGAAATAATTAAACAATGAAATGTCATCCCAATCGAAGCATTCGGATCTGCTGATTAATTATCGTCGATCAGAAATGTTGGCCCGAACATATTTCTATCAAAATTTCCCAAACACATGTGTTTCTTTAAAAACGTTCCCCTCCCACGCAGATTAATAGTCGTACGCAGGATATAGTGCTATATGCACATAAACATTCTTTAATAAGGTAATTGTATGCTCATTAATACTTTTGCTCATAACCTAACTTCAGTCAGACTCTACCGCAATTAATCAAAAGGAAACTTTCTTCAGAAGGTCTTATTGAATAGGTAATTTCGTTTTGCAATGCGATATTCCGAATGAATCGATCGACCCAATTTATGGACTCATTGGTACTCTGATCAAAAGAAATTCATTCTTGTCCATTTAAACGCTTCATTTTTCATCGATGTGAATCTTTATTCGGTTTAATAAACATAATACCAGAATTCAATAGTTCTACATTCACAGCACCTAAATATATCTTTTTTCCAGATTGAAATAATTAAATCTGATACTTCATTGATCTCTTGTCGCTTAAGCTTATCATAGCTATTCGCTCATAAAAACATAATACGGGCTTCAAGGTATAACAAAGACATTTCTCAAATTAAAATGACTGAAATGTTTACTTTAGTAAAAGCCTAGAACAAATACATCTAAATGTTTTATATAAGTCAGAAGACTTGAGAATATCGATACAAATAGTGAAAGGTTTACCAATTAAGCTCACAGTTCATAAAATGTAATTAGGATTGTGTGGTTCATTCAATACAATTGTTCTAATATTTTTCCCGTTGCCTCGAAATGATCAAAGTAATGAATGACCGGTTGCTATGGCAACGGACTCGTTAACGAGTCCAATTTGTGATGTTGCGGTCAATCCACCAAAGGTTTTCATTTCATGGCTTAGTTTCCCTTTAATAAATAATTAATTCAGTTATTTAGACTTGAATTATATACTCGTTGTTTGATTAGAAGCCCAATCAATTTGATACCTTTCGTAAAAAAGTGATGCGAAATGCGAAAAATATAAAATTATTCAACCGGTCTATTTTTCAAGAATTATTCAACCTGACTATTGAATGTAATTTACGATTAGCTTAGAGAAGTATCAGTTTCGTCACTACTCGTTGACATCACTATGCGCTTCAAGCTACTTGGCTGGTCGTTCACTATCACGCCGTGTGACGCATCAAATCGGAAACAATCGATTCTTCGATATCCGGTCGGAATGACGTTCAAATAATCCTTGCGCTAAGCTTACGAACCGAGTATGCGTAGAATATGGCGGACATCAAATAAATAACCGTTAATATGTATCGATGAAGGAAATGAAACGACCGAATTTTTAAAAACTTTATAGACCAATAATTGTGTCCTCTTAGAAATTCAAAACGAACTTTCATTTGTACACCTTTTTGTAATGAGCAAATGTACCTATGTGATTTAAACTTAGAATTTCATTTATTCAATCTCGAGTATAATTTCGCACTACCATGAACAATGTACCGGTATAGAAAGGGAAGCAGATTAATTTATCCGCAGATCACGAGAAAATCCATCGAATTCAGAAGTGAAGTCAATCGTTATTAATTTTCTCCTCTTCTAACATCTTTTGTAAAATAATCGCTTTCTCATAACTATATTCACATGTCATAATATGTTATATTGTGTATATATGGTGTATTGCATACTATAACGAGTTAACTGAGACACGTATGAAATTTACGAATGTGATAAAATGCAAACTATAATTGGCGCAATAAGGATCGAAATGGCATTGAAAGTACAATTAATATCACAATATTTCCAAAAATCTCCAAATATATAACTGAGATATCTTGGTAACAATCAGAGTTTCTCAGAAAATTCTCTTCAATTTACGCTGACATAGTCGCGTCAAACAAAGTTACTGCTGACAAAATTCATATTACCGAAACCTGAGTACAACTTTAGAAAAATGCTATAAAATATGTTTAAATTTTTATTTATAAAATAAAAAATAAACTAAATTTGCCGTTTCTACTGAAGCAGAACTATGTTCCTCCCAATTTTCGAAGATATAATAAGAGGTCCTAAGTATTAACTAAATTTAGTTCCGTTTAACCAGGTCAACCAGGTTATTGTCACCTGACTGAAAACATTAATTTTTACTGTTCCACTTTAAGGGAAAACTTTCTACTCAGGGTGCATTCGGCCACACAAAATATATTTTTAAATTATCAAATTTATAAAACCTTGTCGTTTCTTATCAGGGTTACCAACTCCGTAATTTTATAGTTAAAAAAATCTCTCACAGTCATTTTTTTGTATATATCTTGAGCTGAAATCTCGAATTTATAGTAAGACATCTTTTTACAAAAATTATGAACCCGTTTCAACGGCAACGACTTCATAAATCAGGAATACAAACCTTCCGATTGTATCTCTAAAAAGGTCAGGTCCTGCTGTATTTATAATTAAGAGATTTACTGAGGACAGACTTGCTTGATACGGATTGCCAAACCGTACTGCGATCCTCAAATAAGTTTATAAATTAAAGGAAACAGGACGAACAATGTTTTCAGCTGAAAATCTGTGATAAAAAAACGAAAAAAACGAGAAACATTTAAAGCAATTTTTGTAAATTTAGTAACACTTCAGAATAATCATAATTTTATCTTAACAAAAACGACTATATTCTCAGATATATTTTCATTTAAAAATGGTCGAAATTTCTTTCAAAGTTGTTCAAAGTGTTGAATTTCCTGTCTCTTCTTGTGATTCCAAGCATACATCTTTCCATACTTCTTTGTGTAGTCTGAAGTCACTGGGATATTGCTGCGTTTAACACCCACGTCTTACTTCCATATGTCAAAACTGGTAGAATGCATTGGTT
>KZ308862.1:1298665-1392480 GCA_000376725.2 Ladona fulva
TATAATTAATGCATACCTTTTTTTTAAACCCATCTTAAGAATATGTACAAAAATTTTCAAAGTTTATATTAATTCCATTAAATGTATCGCTTTCGCCCAAAACTTTGCGTTATTTATAAAATGTCGCCATAGCAACCAATTCCGACTAATCATGTTCACATATACTTCACCTTAAGAGCCTCACATTCTGTGAATTTATGTTTGCATATCTGTCAGATTGGAGCCATTATCGTTTGCCCGATTTATGTTAAACTTGGCGTGATTTTCCTCATTAAGGAAATACTATCGAATTTTTATTCATTAATTTTACTATTTCCATAAAAAATGCATGTAAAGTTCATTTTCTTTCGTAGAATATATGAAGGAAAGGATAATCGTAGATTCAATTACAATTACATTGCTCGTAAATTAGAAGTAATAATCGAGGTAAATGCCAGAAAAAGGGTCATTGTGTACATATACTTAAATTGGTCTTTTAATATTGCTTTGGATACGAAATTACGAGAATTTTGGCAAAATAAGCGTAAATTATCCAAATTTTTGAGTTGATAAACGATCAGTCCCCGGATGATGAAGTCAATTGATGAATCCGAGCATTTTTTCTTAGAAAGTACACACAGAGAAATTAGGCCAATATGCAATACAATACAATAAAAACGTCTCTATTGGGCAAATTCGGGACTAGAGAGTCCCATATTCTATTCAAATTAACACGAAGAATTAATGATAAAGAGGAGGTGATTTAATTATATTTTGCATTACGAAATGGAGGAGAAAAGGGCCCTGTAGTCGAGAGTCGTACCCTGACCTCTAAGCAGCCAGGTTACAGCTTCATCCAATTATTTGGGCTCTCGAATACACTAGCCTTATACGCCTTCGGAGTCAATTATGTGAACCATGTGTTTGCCGTTCCTTATTTACAGTCCGTCCAATCGCACGACAAACTCGAACGAATCGCACGGACAAACACACGACTATATAGAAAACTTTCCCAATCAGCTCAATTTTGGCAATTTTGCATTTATGCAATGCACAATATTGCTAAATATACAATGGACAAACGTCTTTTTCACTAAGGTGATCAAAATCTACAAACGTACACGGCGACCTGCCTTTCGGCGTGTGGCATGGGGTGCATGCACGATAACTATACATATAGTAGTTAGCGAGTTTCATTTCCCATCGAGAATCAACGTGCTGTTCGAGTATCCCATACTAAAATTTCGAGTTTAGATACGTTCACTTAAAACTCAAGAAGCATTGCCAAAATTGCTAACTTACAAATCGTGAAAGACGTCGCCACACATTGGTCTCCGGCTCGATGCCGGACAAATCAAAGCGTTCCATTACGAAATACAATTAATGTTCCTTTTAATTTCGAATTTTTATTACAAAATCAAATAAAAAGAATCATCCTATGCTGCTGAGCCAAGTTTGATAAGAAAAATATTCATATTATTTTCCGGTTACAAATTCTGAGAACTTTTAGAAAATAAAATAAATTTAGTTTCCGATAACTTGTATAATTAAACTATGAATGAAGGATATTATATTTTCTTCCATCAAAAAAATTAATGCATTTAGCTCTTGATTTTCCCCGTTGATTCGACGAGCACAAGTGGCCAACGCCTTCGACTTCGGTGAAAGAGGTCCCGGGTTCGATTCCCGGTGGGGGCCCACGTGCGAAATTACGTTAGCTGTCGAAGCACTTTTAATAATACTCCTACTCGACGAGAACATTAGGGAATAATAAATAAATGACATATTAAAATCAATTCAAACCAAAAATTTTTTTTAATTGGAAAAAAATTTAAAAATTGAATGAATTTATTTAATTGATAATTTCAAGACTTTGATTATTTAAACTTATAATTTACGATACGACCGAGATCAAGGCCTCCATAAGAGTTGATTGTATCGGAAAATTTTAAATAGACTAAGAGTGACCAAATAATTATGTAGCAGCAGATTCACAATGGAATCAAGAATAATGTACTGGGAGCGTGATCCTAATGGAGAGCTGATGGACATTTCTCTCTAAACTCCTCTTTCAGCTCCCCACTGCAATCCAGCCTCCATTTTCCACGATCCATTCATTAACCGCGCACTAACACTCCCTTTCTCCATCCTATCGTTCTTTTCTGTCTCTTCATATTCACGTGTGCGCCGATGCAATTTTTCTATATATACTTCTCGTTCTGTTAAAGCTTACGTAAAACGTGTTTTCGCGTAAGAATCGCGTCAAGGCCTTATTTTACGCAAACTAAGAGTGTCAATTGCGGGGAGAAAAGGATACCAATCCATCTCATTCTACTTTCCTCGAAGGAAGATACTTTTTTGTAAATACAAGGTCGAATTTACAAGACGTCATAAAAATTAGGTTACTATTCATCAGAATCATATTCATAATAAAATTATTCCTTCTGCGTCATTCATCTTATTACATTCTGCACATTTCCCAAAATGCCTTTGGTGAAGAACGGTTCAAAGGTAAGATTAGTACGTTTAATTGTTTACAATATATCTAATTAACTCAAAACGGTTCAGGAAGGTTCAATGGAGAATCTGCGGGTGCAATCCATCTCGGCACTGCCCAATGGCTATATACGTTCTGGTTATATCAACACTTTAGCACCAGATATTTATATAAGATATAAGCAACAGATATTCAGGAATAAGAATACTTACAGTGCTTACTATGAGCGTAGATTCGCTGCACCTCCCAATTGGAAAGCAATGGCCAATCAACTGTTCTCGACTATTTCGCAGATCTGTAAAGAAATTGAGAAGAGTAGAATTAATAACTATCGTAGAAATAGACCGTCAAATTGTATTAACATTCTAGTTTATCGGCTTCCTAGCTATTAAAATTTTGGCTTTTGTAGTTTTGGATTAAGTGAGAGTATTTTGGCGTTGAATCGAAAAAGTTTCACAAAATTTATTTTTGGCGATCATGAGAACCCGTTTTACTCTCAAGAGGACATTTCGTTTGATTAACATGAATTAATAAAGGTTGAAATCTCCAATGCATATTAATAGCTCATTCATATTTAATTACATTAACGTTGTTTGACTTTTCCACTTCGAATTTTTTCTTAACAGGCAAGCGGAAAAATTCGTTTACCAACATTCCAGGCTCAAACAAGCTCTATGTTCGCTGAGAAGTTTCTTAGGTTATGAAATTTAATCTCATGAATATTCTGTGTGTAACCTTACAGAAACTTCTCTCTATTTTCATTTATTTCGATTCTTCTGTTCACTTTCCTACCGTCTCATTGTATTTTCCAAAATACGTTTTGTTGCGTTGATCCCGAGGAAATTCGATGCTCAATTCTACGTGAAAATTTTCCGGGTTAATCAGCATTGAATATTTATATCCGCAAAAAAATCCAAGGACATCTTCCTGTCAACTATTCCTCTTTCATTGATAACCAATCATTGAGCAAAAATAACTTCTTCGATAAATTTTCTACGACAATTTTTCGTCCTCTCGCTCAACGATAGACAATAGCACTCAAAAAGAAACATATTATGCTATCGCTGAATTGCGCATATATTAAAAGTATTCATATCATTGCCAAAATCTGATATTCTTCGCGTTTACTGACGACAAATCGACATGAAACGTCAATGAAAGCCAACAAAATAGTTTGTAATGAAATATATGAATTTAACTTCGAGATACATATATCTACAAGAGGAGTTTCAAGTCCTAAATTAGTTTTGAGGGAGATTTAGGTGCTAAATGATCTACGCTATAGTGGACTAGATTTTAAACAAATAGAGTAGCTGGTTTTTCTGAGTTTCAATTTAATTCTTCATAAATTATTAATTGTATTTATACTTATCGGCTAGTCTTGTTATATATTCACATCTATGGATGTTAAAGAATATTTGAATATTTCCCTTTGCCATTATTTCAAAAATGAGTGTTTGAGACTAAAGATGGAAAGGGATAGAATATTCGGAAAGAAAGGGGCATGGCACTTGAGATGGTTTATAAAAAGGATATAATTGAACACTCTGCTCAAATATAATAAATCATTATTCAATTGACGCGAGCACGACAGTGATTCAGGCTATGCGATTCAAGAATAGAAATTCTGACGTTTGAGAAATATTTGCTACGTTCGGTAATTAAATAAATAATTATATTGACAAAATAAAGGGAAAAGTATAATAATGCCAAATATGTTGATCTAAATTTAAGTTCGAAATTCTTACACACTGAATCTTCGAGTGTTTCGTTTAATGCCCATGAATACCTGTATATGATACGTAGAAACAGGACAACGGGTAAGGGTGATTTTGCACAAGATGGTACGCACCCAGGAAAAATCCCAAGGTTGAATGGACTTGAAAAAAGTCTGACGGGACCGGGAATCGAACCCGGGTCTCCATTCTTCCTTGGGATGATAAGTAGATATTAATATTTTATAGAAGAATGAATTTAAAAGCTGTAAATCCATGTAAATGAACCATTGTCGAATATATTAATAAAATACTAACCGCAAACGAACTTTTTCGCCGCTTTAGATGCACAATCGAAAAATATCAGTCACCAGATTGCGTTACTTTTCATCGCTCAGTGGAAATTTAGAGTGGGATTCTCAAACAAATTCTTTTACAGAGGATTTCGTTCCAGAAAATCTTCGCCTAATTCTCGGTGGTGTTTAATTTTGGAGAAAGCGTGAAGGAGCCTCTCTTTTCATTTTGGTCCGATTTCGTCCCTCCTCGTGCTCTTTATAAGGGAGGGAGTGAATGAATTCTCCCTTCCCTTGAAGTTGTTGACTCTATAAGTGGGTCGTAGGAGCACAACTGTAGAGAAGAAGCCGATAATTAAATAAACGGCTATAAAATAGTTTATCATATAGAAATCCATTTGAAGTAGATTAATATCTTTGAGGTGGGGTTAACAAGTTGAGTTCGATGCCTAACTCCGATTTTCAGTTGCCTACGCTGCGTTAAAAATGCCTAGTTGTTTCGGACACGTGTCTATTATTTTGAGCAAGGGACATACCCTGATAATCTCGCGCGAATCCGTTTCCCACAGAAGTTGTTGTCAGATTCAAGGATTTTGTCGTATTTTATCGTATTTTGTGTAGCTCTTGCTGGCATGCTGGTTTTATTTTAGTTTGCTATTATATAGTTGACATTTTAGTTAGCTTCTACAAAAAGCACTTCTTACAAACGTTGATATCGATTCCACTCGAGTAAAACAGAAGCTGAAAGTAAATACAAACGATCCTTTAATCATTCTCAACTATGGCCAGAGATGTTTCATGAACTAAGGCTGATTTTCAAACCAAATATTTAGTTCCCTAAATTCTCATAAACAGTTATAAATTCATTATATACTTTCGTATTGTATTTCATCGCAAGCGTAGATAACGTCACGTGACCCCTAAACGAGGAAAATCTGAAATGATATTCGGCAACTGTTTGATGTCACCGCTTTTAACTAAAACAACCTCCACATTAATGGATGGCTCAAGCGATGGAATATCCTTTGAATAGCCGATTATTTACCGAAATTATACATCGAGAGGCTTTTGCGGAATCTCTTTTGAAGCAATCGACTCACGCAGGAGCTCTCACTAAAGAAATTCCAATTTATTTACAACCCTTCTCACTAAAGAGTACCTAATATCGGTATATGCCTTTATTTATTCCAAACATTGATTTTCTCGAATCGATGCCAACATTCGAACGGTGCTCAGCTCTGAGCAAACGATGCCAAAGAGTAACCAAAGTAGAATTTTTTTAATTAATCAGAATAGGGGAAATTAAGAATAGCGCAAAATAAGTTACGCCAAAGTAAGTGCTTATTCTTAGTTTTACTGTGTATGCCAAAGGTATGGAATCCGCGGCCTAATGCGGGCAGTCCGGTTGCTCAAAGCGGCCTTCATGCCACCTCTTGAAATGAAAATTATTTGAAAATATTAACAAATGAAATTAAAAATATTTTATTGTTACTCATTTTATTTTATTTCTTCGAGTAAAAATAAGATGGAAAATGTTCTAATCTCGTTTAATTATTAATTTAATTCGCATGTGCAATTTCGGTGTCAAGCAATTTGAATGCGCACTATACGAATCTCACGAATGGTTCAATATCTTCTTACTGTGGCACAGTCTTCCAATGACGAAGGGCTTTCCTCCCTTTCCCTGTGTAATATGGGTGCCCCTATGCTTAATAGTATGTTATGGCGCGGATTCTCCTTTAGGGTATATGTTGATTTGAAGCTACGAATAAATGAACCAGAACCATTAAAGAGCTGAGTGTCTATAGCACGAGATCATCACTTGATAATCCATTACAGAAGTCACATAAACGTCATTTACTTGAGGAAAAAACCCTCAGAATTGAAAACCTTCGCAACTTCGTATCTACTATTTATTAGGGTTCACCCACTCCCTTCATTTTCCAATAAAATCATAACAACTGGCCAAGAGACCAAAACTGGTTTTTTAGAGTGAGAAAATTGAAACTTCGCATAGTTTAAATGTTTAACCACTCGTTATTTGTACGCGTTAAAAAATACAGGGAATCTAACTTGGCCAATTTTCACAGAAAAGAATATTCCCGGATGTTTCAGAGAAACTTTCAAGGCTGTTGCAATGTATATGCTTTTGAAGGAAACTGTTGTATAAGAAAGCAGTATTCTAGTATGATTTCTGAACTATTGATTTGTATAGTTGATGCGCTCAAAAATGGGCCATTGCTCATTTAAGTAACGAAATGATGGACACCTTTCTGGCCATATTTTGAGATATAGTAAGGAATGCAACTGGGAGAATGGCGCCGAATTATCGAGTATCATATACCACGTCAGGGTCTGCATATAGAAACTGAAAAAGCTGTTTTGATTCACTTAGCTTTTGTTATTGGAGCTATAGTTTGCTGGCGAAGAACGCGGCCCAACCGAACGTCACGGACACCGCAAAAGCAGTCGCCGGTCTTATTTTTAGCCATTATCGTATTAATATCCGGCTGGTAAGTATTAAAAATGTTTTTCATAGTAATTTTAATGTGCAAAGGAAAAAATTTGCCTCATATTATAGCAAAGAGATATAAAGTAAAGATATGTAATTTCTGACTCAGAAGCCGAGTAAATTCACAGAAAAGGGTATTTTTACAGGAACATATGGCAATGGAGTGTGAATAAATATTCATATTTTGAATAAATATTCACACTCTATTTCCATTCAATGTGATTATCCTTGATATTACACAGCCGTATTCATATTAATACAAAATTCAGCAATTTTGATATAAGGATTACTCTTACTGTTAACTTTAATTCATATTCACACGTGCATTTAATCTCTGCCGTGCAGTAATTTGCCAAAAAAGACAGAAAACACATGTGATAAAAACTGTGAACGTTAGAAAAATAAATTTTAGTTCCTTTTGATAGTCAGTTCACATAATCTTTCAGAGTGCAAGAATTTACTTGCCGCTAATCATAAGATTAGATAGATAGCAGTGATAGATAGGTGATTTTCCAAATTATTATGCAGAATTGAATCTCATTATTTAACTTTATGAATGGATACGAATAAATATTTTCCATAGTTACATACTTACACAAATGTCTTAAGTTAGACATCTGACCACGTTAGTAGCTACTTGTATTCCTAACGTTACACCTAACTAAGAAGGGTCGAGGTTAATTTTATGAGAGAGTTGCATACTTTTTGAATCATACTCTGAACTTCCAGATTTATGAAACATTTGGACTTCAAATTCCCCTCGTTGAACTTTCCAATTCTTTCTTAAAACTTCGAAATTTTAAAAACTAACTTCGTAAGAGGTATTCAGTATGCCTTTGGTATTACGGTTCAGATTCATTAAATGAAATGACTCGGTTCCTATTCATTTAATTGCGACTGCGATTCAATACATTTTCAGTATATATTCCGCAAGAATGAAAATCGTATTTTCAGTCTCGTTACTATGACTATTTAGTTTTACCAAAAAATATGAAGGAAAAATTAGGGCTGAACCTCAATAAAATGAATTTAGTTTATTTACTAAGATGCCAAAAACTAGAAAAATGATTGTTAATCAATGAAGGTTTAAAGAAAGATTTTTAAGATGTACAAACCTCGGATAGAATTTTCCTTATTTAGATCATAAGACCAATAAATTAATGACGCATTTCTTCGATAATGAAGCACATTATTACTTAGAAAAAAATGTGTCCTTTGAGAGGTCATAAAATGTCATAAAATGTGTTTTGAAGTTCAACAACTTCCTCGCACAAATGCCTCGTAGCACTTTTCTTAAAATTCAATCAATTTCTTCTTTCGCCGCATACCTGATGTCGGATGAGAAATACCTCTGTTCTCTATACTGAATTCCTGTTGATGGATATCTTCTTGATTAACAGAACTAATTGAGACAAGGATTTTAAGCGCACGGTAGATGGACTGGATATCATGGCTGCATTAATGGAGGACATGCATCCAAAAATTTCAGTAACATAAATCGGGTGAACTGAACTAGCTGGAAACTTTGTTCTTAGAAAGAAATTGATATACTTCACGGCGATAAACAAGCATCTATGGTGCACGTGAAACCACCAAGCGTATCAAAATTGATGATTCTTCGCCTTTGTTTTATCTTGGGCAATGAAGGCGGAATTCCGCATGAAATTCGTTCCCTCTGACCTTATTCACATCAAAGAGTACAATATTCCAAACTCGCTCGAAACAGAATTTTCCAGAGTTCAACGTTATAAAAGTTCCTCGTACCATTTGCTTTGATAAATTTTGGTTTAACTCCGACGGTTATCTAACTTCCAAAACACGTTTATTTTACAGAGACTAGGAAATAAGTAAGAAATTCCAGCAAAGTTTTTCGTTCTATTTAATTTAATTCCTCAACTTCCTCGTTTTGATAATTAGGCAATTAAAATCTTTGAATGGAATCGATCAAAAGATAGGTCGTGGTTTATTTTATTGAGGAGGTAGTGAAGGGTTTTGTGGAATATCTATTTAGAACTTTGTAAGCAGATTATAAGTTGGCATGTCTTCCAATACATGTTATTCTATCGAATATATTTGGTCTACTTTGTTGACTTATTATTTAAAACGCAATCTATAAAAAATTCGAGCCTTGGATTTGGGTGGACCGCTTCAGACTGAGGCACACCGAGGACTACATTTGTTCTTTAGGCAAACCGTTTTACCGAAACAAGAAAACCAAAGAAAATACATATCTTTTTTAAGACTTTTGCTGAGATCTTCCTAAAGTATATAAAGCACAAACGCAAACACAAACAAAAGAATTTACAAAAATAATTCTCAGGTACCAATTAATCCTCCAAAGGAAGATTAATGGGTACCTGAGTCCAATCTCAGTTGGAGTATCCTCGATAACTTAAGAATATGTACGAGTGTATAGAAAAGAATTTTCTGGTTAATAGTTTCAACTAACTCAAACTATGAAGATTATTATGGAATCAACTAATTAAAGGGGTAAAGGTATCGCTTTATTCACAGTAAATTCATTATCTGTTAGACTATTGCGTACAGCACAACTTGACAGTTATGTTTCATATTGACAAATCGTAAGACTCGGTGGAAGATATGAAAAAGTTCTACAAGGTTAATAACTTATATATCCTTCTACTCACCCGAAATATTTTCCTAAACCCCTGGAACCTTTTCTCTCGCCACCCTTCCTTTGTTAATCATCGAAAATGCTGCTTGCCGGAGAAGCAACTAGGCCATATAAAAATCTATGGAATTTATAAAGATCGTTAATTTAATTAATAATGGCTTTCCATGATGTTATGCCTAATCAACTTGAATTTGTTCAAATATGTATTCTCAAACTCATGTATTATATATTTGCAGAAGCAATGATGCCGCGATTTGCGGAACCAATACCCAATGTCACAGTGACCATTGGGAAGGATGCTCTCTTGGCCTGCGTCGTTGAAAACCTTCGAGGATACAAGGTAAGTTTGTTCAACCACCAAACAGTTATCCCATTACCCTTACGTTCTTCAGTCACATCTAAATGGCAATTCTAAGAGAGCTGATAAATAATCTGCAGAGATAGTCATCCTTGTATAGAATTTGCGTAGTGTCCATCCGTCTATACCCACCTATTTCCGAAATGTTTTATTGTACAGTTACGAGACGAACTGTGTTTCTAAAAGATAAAAAGCTCAAGAAAACTATTCTCATCTCTGGGAAGACTCGGGTTCGATCCTAGGAGCCTAACTGTCATTGCTGTCTCGGATTCAGTCGCTACTAAATTCCAGAAATAGGGATTTGCGAATCTCTTCTTCAATTTATTCACCGAGCGAATATTCTCTATAAATAGAATCATTGCACAGCGTATTTATCATATCTACATGCGGAAACTTGAAATGAACCCTTATTAATTAATATTTCATTTGATCGGATATGCATTAGAAGATTAAAGGAAGACCAGATTCTTTATGTTTTAAACGTCTCATTCAGACTGCTGAAGTCAGATCATAAGTAACTATTAACGACTGATAAATTATTAAGAGAGTCTTTTAATGAGTTAAAATCGAAGAAGTTAAAATACGATAATTCAAGGTAGGTATATATTTGAGAAAGAATAAAGTCTGACGGTTTGCGCATTTTTCTTAATGCCAGTTAAATAACATTGGCATTTACAGTCAGTATCATGATAGTCAGTCATTCGTTGTATAAAATAATTGTTAAATAATTACTGACTAAAGTTATAAAAGAATGAACACTGTAAACTTCTACACTAATGGGGTTCCACTTTCATTCTTTACAATATATATTTCGGCTGGGCTGTTCTTGTTCTGTAATCACGTAACTTTTCATTGATAATTGATCAACATATTTGGTCTTACGTTAGAGAGGTACAGCGAAAAATACAAACGGTAGGTGTGTTAAGGGACATCGATAGTAATATGACTTGCGATAGGAAAGGAAAGCGAACATCCTAAACCAATTTTATCAAAGCGTTTTTACGGCTGACATTTGCAAAGAGACCCTACCGGAGATTAGTACACTCGAGTCGATGTCAAGTATATGTTTCACCGAAGATAGAATACTTAAACTTTTGCGCAAAATTAAGCCGAATAAATCGCCAGGTCCAGAAGGAATTCCGGCTAGAGTTTTAAAAGAACTGGCAGAAAGCGTCGCGCCATACCTCCGAATTATATTTTATGAGTCAATAAGAGAAGGTAGTGTCCCAATAGATTGGAAGCTAGCGAATGTTACACCTGTTTATAAAAGCGGACCAAAGAATGAACCAGGAAATTATAGACCTATATCATTAACTTCCCTGTCTGGCAAAATATTGGATTCATTCTTAAATGAATTACATAGAAAATTACTAACTTTTACGCTACACCAATTTATTTCAGAGGCTTAGATAATATGCTTTCATAAAAAACGTGCATGTTTAACCGACATTTAAAGGTAAAATATCCGGTATACACCAAATTGATGCCTCAAGATATATTTTCAAACTGTGCTTTTCCAGTGTTTTAAATGACCGTAGCAGTGGAAGATTTGTAAACGTGCATCGACGGCATAATTTCGCATGTTTGATCCCCAACCGAGATTCGAACCCAGGACCCCTTTCACCAAAGGCAAACGCGCTACTCACTTGATTATGCTGGAGCCCCATTTTATTCTCTAACGCAAATAGTCAAACTGTTATCGATATCGAATTAATACAGTAATTTTTAGGGGGTATGGATTTTTGATATGACTATAATTATATATTTCCACATTCATACACTAGTACTTTCAATTCACATCTTATGCATCACCTCCCTCGAATGACAACATACTTCTTCAGAAATATTTTTCTGATTATGAGAGTTCAATATATTTGCTCCGGTTTTGATGAAATTCGGTAGTACTCAGAGAAAGCTCCCTATAGCCATAGAGCTTTAGTTTGACGGCCTGAAATAAGACATCTGTTCGGATGAAAATAAAACTGGGGGAACTACTTACTTAGTTTTTAAATCAATCATAGATGGCACAAAAAGACGTTTTGTTAGAATTGAAAGAAGACAACCATGAAATGGAATCGAACCCGGGAATCTAGCGACCGAATGCTGACACGGATGGACGATAGAAACATAGGAGAAAGAGAAAATGAGATAATGAGTGAAAAAGGAGAGTGTGAATAACGAAAGTAGACAGAGAAATGTGGGGATGTAAAGAATTAAAAGACATAGGAAATCTGTTTTCATTATAACTTCAAAAATATTTCTATCAGTCAGTTATTTATTTATTTATATGCTAAAGAAATAACACACGCATCATTGCACTTTGATGAGTTTACTGATGAAAAGTTTTTATTTTTAGTTAAAAAACTACTATTTCGGGGATAAAAATGTTCTCCATATATTTGTGGTGGAAGCAATTTAACGAACGATATGGCAATCAAAATAATAAGACCAAAATCATTACAGTGCCAGTAGGAATCATCTGACTGGTTCGGTGGGAGTTCACAAATCTTAGCTCATCAAATTGCGTCGCATAAACAAGGAGAAGCGAAGGAAACAAATCCTAATTAATTATCACGCAATCTAGCGGGAGAATTCTGCGGACAGATAGAGGCTCTTAAACTATGCCTCCGACGCAATATCTTCCGCGAATCACCCTCCGCCATTAATCACAGGCCGCAGAAAAAGGACCCTTCCCATAATACCCCGCGCACACACCCCGAGCGACAATGCCTCTTCCTCAGAAACCGCCCTGTCATTACGGTACCGCAAACTCCCGCCAGAGAGGGTTAGCGTAGCGGGCTGAGTTTTTTTTATTTCGTAGGAAAACAGGAAAAAGCACGAAGGTGCCTCCATCTTAGGGGCTAATCCCATCGCAAGCGAAGACAAGGGAGTTTTTTTGGTCCCCTCTCACGTAGGGACGTGTGGAGGTTAACTCGGCCGGGATAGCCTCGTATCGCTCCACCGCAAGAGCTTCTTTGGTAGCACCGCACCATCGCTCTTCATACCACGGACGCCGCACTTCCAGACCAAACTCTAACGCCCCCCCCTCAATGAAGATCCTCGCATAAGCGATGCTGAGTCTTTGGCACGAGTCAAACGAAATGTAAACATTGTATACCCAATTTCATACACTCAATAGGTTCACCTTTAACTCTGTGGAAGGGTACCATAAGTATAAATTTATACTTGTTGTAATATATGTACTGTAATTATAGCGTTCAATTAATATAACGTGTTGTAAATTTTCCAAATATTTCAACCGTGAGTTAATAATGTGCTTCTGAAGATCCGATATTACCGAAGGACCTCATTGCATTATTATAGGAAATTACATATAAATGTAGCAAATAATTCTAACACGAAAGTTGAGCTTGAAGTTGAGTTATTTGAAAGTTTGAGCTTCTTTCTTTCGGTTTTTGATTTGTGTTTCTTATCTGCCTAATAAAAATTATGAAAATGTTTTCCGTCGCCAGGAATTTGCTTGAACGTTCATATATGAAAGAAAACTTTTCTAATCCATAATCACATCATAAATCAATGTAAATATGGCATTGACAATATCCATTATGGATAACAAGAAGCTGTTCAAAATTATGATTAAGAAAAGTAAAGAATATCTTACTTAGAAATAACTTAGCCAGAAATTAGGAACGTTTGTTAGTTGACCCTATCTGAGTCAGAGAATAAAAGTTAAGAAACATATTTATAAGAATACTAGTAAACGCCCCCGTCAAGCATGACGGGACTTAACATAATTTTTTTAAATACATCTACTATCGTATATATCTGGTCCTCCTCAGCAAGGCGGTAGCACAAAATAATTCTGCCGTAAGATCATAATAACTCAATATATTCCTTACCATTATTTATAATATTTATTCTACTGTTTTCAAGTCATGAAAGCCTACTTTACGTAAATTTCTTATAAAAATTATAAGAACTGATTATCTCCGTGCACTTATATGTGATGATTGATGAAATCAACATTCAAATATGGCCTTAGTCGTCAATGGGGGCCATGATCCTGTGAAGTACGATCTTCGTCAATGGGATGGGATGTTTATTTCTTAAATATTTTACGATATTTCCGTGTGTTTTATCAAAATCTTCGAAAGTTCCGATCTACATCAATATTTCACGACTAAAATAAGAATCTATGATCATTTTCCTTTCTTCTGACACTTATTTGGATTTCGTAGGACCAAAGTTTCTAATTTAATTTTGTCAAAGAAACAACATCTGCAGGTAACAAAAACCTATTCTACGTACATTTCTTATGGAAAAGAATACTAACTGATTATTCCCGTGCATTTATATGGGAAAACTAATGAAATCAATGAAGGATTTGGTGCTTTCCCGGTGAATGGTTTGCTGTAGAAAGTCTTCACGGGAGACTAACCGGGTCGTTTCTAGGTGTAAAACCGACTTTTCGGCCATTGTCACCGTGGCCATCTTCGCCCTGAAGATGGCCACGGTGACAGTGGCCGAAACGTCGGTTTTACACCTAGAAACGACCCGGTTAGTCTCCCGTGAAGACTTTCTAATGAAATCAATGTTCAACAATTGCTTTGGTCGTCAAAGGGATGGGTTGTTTATTTCCCAAAAAAATTACGAATTTTCCGTATATTTTATCAAAGTTCTCGCAATTTCGAATTTATATGAATGATTCACGACTAAAATAAGAATCTATAATCACTTTCCTTTCTTTTGGTACTTGTCTCAATTTCGTAGGACCATTGTTTCTAATTTAATTTTGTGAAAGAAGAAACCTCTGCAAGTCTTGACATCAATAAATCAACTGTGCCTCCTTAAAAGAGTATCTAACGTTGTCTGCATTCAGAAGTCTGCAAGTTATAGCAGCAAATCAATTAAATGTGTAATTGCAATGGATGTTTCATATGTATGGTATATATGTATATTGCCGTAGATAGACAGAACCGGTTATGAACTTTATTTGTGCTTTACATGATATTGATATCCCCTTACAAATACTTATTTAATTATCGCAAGAGGTGGGTTACACTGTTGAATAGTGGACTGAGATATCTCTCCATAGAAATATAACCATCGTATATTCTCGATTATAAAACGAATTCTCCATCAAAAGTGAATAATATAAATTATAATACTTTGAACACGATTATTAATGTGTGCAAAGTCAATGAATTTTCGCTAAGGAAGAGAGCAACGATACATTTTATTTTACTGTACTTGAGTCTTTATAATAATAATTACTATCTAATATATTTCAAAAGTGAAATTTATTTTACAAATTATTAGTTATAATATTTTTGAGACCCTAAAATAAATTAAAGGATCAATTGAGGGACTCGTCTAGAAAATTGGGTTTCTGTGAATTAATTCGTGCAAACGCATTGCATCATTGATGATTTAAAAAGTAACATCCCATAGATTTAGTTAAACACGACTTTATACTTCATTACGTGTGTATCGCTATCATGTTCGAGTCCTTATGAGGTTTTAACTTACTTTATATTACTGGAAATAAAAATTAAGAAAGACAGATATCAACCCTGGCACTTGGACATCTCAATAAGGTCCCTAATGGACTTGGTGGACTACACCAGATTCTTGCTACAATTCTAAAAGTTAAAAGTTAAAAAGAACGGATTCCCGAAAGTTTTCATATATGAATTGATAGAAAATGTGAGAAGTACTATATCGTATTGAAACGATGATCATTAAGATAACCTTAGAGTATAAATTCCAATATGATTAACATCTTATTAGTTACAATCTTAAAGATTAGCTCCCCAGACCAAAATTCTGCAGAAGCGATTTAGATTAAGGGAATGCAATCGATAAAATACTCTTCACCAGTTTCTCTCTCTTTCCCAATGTCGAAATGATTGAGATTTCCATGAATTCCTATGTAATGCAGAGCAAATGCGAGACATTTTCTAATTTCATATGAATGAGGAACCCATTTAATATAGCTCCACCAAGTTTTGTACCTTCCGAAGAAATTTCCCTTGAATAAAAGAATGCAGTTGGAAAAATCCTGCATATAGACGGTCAATTGTTTGAATACCCTCGATTGCTCAGCAATGGGAAGGCGGATTTCACGAAAATGGGTTCAGCAGAAGCAATTGCAGTGGAGTAACACTCATTACGGCTCCGATGCGAACCGAATATCAAATATTCGAAGGCAATGCGATTCGTCGACCGTTTGCGAGAAATCTCCTTCAGTAAATGAAGACAAACTTAATTTTTATGACATAGATCTAAGTAAGAAAATATTTAATAAAAAATCCGCATTTTTCGGCTATAAAATTATTTGATTACATTCTTCCAACAAATGGAAGTCAATTAAACTGTTAGCCTAAATATTATACAAGAAGTGAAAAAAATTAACTTCTCATAAGAAAAAAAAACACGACATAATTAGTTCGATATTCACGATCATATGATACATAGTCCTGGTAATTGTCGGGAGAAAGAACAATTTACAAAATTGTGGCATTATTTACCTCTAAAATTCAATCAAAATTATAGATATTTACAAAGAAGAATAATAATTAATTCTTCACTGCCTGAAGTACGGAAATTTATGGCGATGTGGATAGTGAAATTATACGAGCGAGAAAAAGTACATAAAGAAACAGCTTGGCAATAAAACGTCATTAGATATGTCTTTTCTTTATAAAATAAACATTAGATGATGAACAAATATTTTAAATAATAATTTAATAAATTGAATAATTTGTAGTTTATTATGAACTCAAATTTTCAAGAAATAAAAAAAGATATATCAAATGTTTATTGCCTTCATCTCATGCAGAACTAAAATATACTCCAACTTTTAATATTCAATTCGCTGCAGAATATAATTATGTAAATAAGACAAAGAAAAGGTATAAAGCGATACTTGCTGGAACATCTCCTTAATTTATCAAGGATTATGCGACCTCTAAACCGGTCGCGTATGTTTTTTTCTAAATCGTGGACTTAGTCAAATTTTGTTAATACTTAATTATATCCACAAAGTTTGATTTATTCTTAAAAACTGTAAAACTCTGCGATTGCATTTCACTGAAGTTCATCTTAAATTTCCAAAATGCAATTACTTTGTTAAAATAATAACATCAATTCCCTTTAAGAAATTATAGATATCAATTGGCTCTGGCAAATTTTCTTAAATGGTATTTGTTAACTTAAAGATATTTTACGCATTGGAAATCCCGATAGGGAAACTTAAATTCTCGTTCACTGTAAAGGTAACAGCTTTCATTTAAAAGAGAATAAAAACCATTGAAATTCAAAGCGAGCCGCATGACATTACAAGGATTGAAACTGTGAAGCGAGTGAGTTTAAGAATTTGGCGAAGAACGCCACCTTATCTACAATACGGCGCCCCATTTACGCGGAGCTAATTTAGTCCAAAATGGAAAAAGTGGGAAATTACTTAGGTCGAGGAATCGCATTCCCTCGGAACAATGCGACGCTTCAACCGCATTACAAAACGGCAACTTACGTAAAGAACTCGCTGTATTTAACATAAATCTTTATCTAAAAAAGATTCGGTCCGAAAAGACAGATGTGCAAACTAAAAATCACACCTCGGTGGACTGTAAATTCCGAAATAACTGGCCTCGCATTCTAAAGACTGCTATTCGTTTTTGGGGTTTAGAGGAGAGGGGCGGCGCAGCGCCAAACTAGCGCCCTCAAGGAATAAAAAAGCTTAGAAGAAATGCCCTCCATTGTAGGATGTAGGTCACACAAAGAAAATTTCGAGGTAGAACGAAGGGAGGGTCTCCGAGAGAATTACTCAACCGGATTTACCTTCGACCATTTAGGGGTGTTATTTCGTTTCAGCTGTTGAAGTTTTCAGACCGAAATAAAAATATGAACGGACGTGGAATGGAAGAACTTTGCTCAAAAAAAGCACATATCTGTAATACGCTGAGGCCTTTATTTTGTATAATGTCTCTCATCTGCTTTTATTTAACGCGTGGAAAGAAAGGTCGCAAAGTGAATATAGTTCAAATAAATGCCCATCGGTTGCATTAGTCCCGCAAAACAGCAACACTACTCTTTGGTTTCCGCGCGAGATTCAAAATGACACGAATTCTTAGTAAAGAGAGTGTGAGAGCGGTTTTTTAAATTCCAGAATTATTATGCGCAGAGTGAAAGCCGTGAAATCGGGGAGGAGGTGAGAATAAAGAATTTTAAATCTTCCTTTCGTGGTAGTTTACCGTAAATGAGTAAGAGCGATCATCGCGACATTCGTCTAAGTTTTACGAGAATTTCACGTTCAGAATTTCCACAGGCGAAGAATTCAAAAACGAATTTTCTAAAGAAAGGAAATGACAAGAGATTATTAACAAGGTAGAACTTTCTATTAAGCAGAATAATTGAAACTTCTCAGCCCCTAAAGGATCTGCATTTCACAGAAAGAATTAATTAAATGAAAGGCGGATTCCGTCATGAAATAAGCAAAGAAGGAACAAGATGAAACACCTAAGAGGAATTTCTTTGTAACTAAATAAGAAAAATGTATTTTAACGTTATACCACGGGAAGTTTTCTAGGGAAAAAGAAGAATTCTTTTGCAACCAAAATCAAACTAACAAATTATAAATGTAAATAATCTACTGCAAATGGGTGATTATAATTTGAAAACGTCCAAAACCTTGTACTCTAGTGATTAAATATTATGTTAGAATTCAGTATTTTTACGATCGAAAAAAATTATCCACGTCTACTCAACGCATTAACAAGTAATGGGATGTTGTTCTGGGTGTGTGTGTTCACAAACTCATATAAGCCAAATTCAGACAAAGAGAACGTTACAACTTGTAATCACTGCTTATGTTTTCAGTGACGCAAAAAGGACGAGAAAAGTATTAAGGATATAACATGTTAGAATCTTAAATTACGGGGATTAGAAAATATTTCAATATGGAGCTTTTTTTGAGGAACATTCGCCTTTGGAGAGTCGCGATTTAAAAGAAGGCGACGGTAAGTCTTGTAGAAAAGGGAATTGGTGGCGTACATTAGAGTAGGGCGTATGTATCCGAGAGGCGCTTTCACATAAATCACAAAAACGCCACTGTGCAGAAGGAAAAGGCGTATTAGTGTGGGCGGAGGAGTGAAAGATGAAGCCTTCTAAAGGAAACGCTTTTTCGTAAACCCCAACCTTATCGATAAAGCGCCTCAATGGTGAATCTTCGGGACTTGTGAATATATAATATATGAATCTTTTATTCTTTCGAACAATCTTTAAGATTCTAAAACCTTGGCCACCTTCCGTCCAGAATCTTCAGTTAGTAAAGTCTTTCGTAGTTATTTATTTATATGCTAGTACGTGGCAATTCGGCGTTCTTGACAGGTGGCAATGCTGGAGATGGGTACAACTTAATTAATATTGATTTCAATTGCCTGTCATTCCATCGGAACCAATTCAAAAACCTTCCGTAGGCAATTCATTACTCATATACAGTTATTTATTAAAAGGTAACCTATTACGCAATTATTCATTACAGTAACACATTTAGAAAATTAACATGAATAGTTTTGGATTAATATTAACACATTAAAAAGTTATATAATAAAAGTTATGAAGTAACTGTTGTTAGGTAGACTTTTACATAAACTACAATTATTTTTCTCCAACTGCACGATTTGATATCCATATTTTCACAATGATTTTACTTCAGTTATTACTAATAAATTAATAAGCTTTAAATCGCATTAATATGCTTACAATGAACATGTAAGATTCTAAACTGATACAGATTTAAATTACAACAGAGAGAAAAACATTACAGAAATAGCTATAACGGCCCTACGCATCTCATTTTCAGGTTAAATAAACCAATTACGGAATAATTTTTAACTCTCTTTTGTAAATTCTTCAATGGAGAGAGTAACGTGTGATACCCAATTTAATTGCTTTTGCCAAATTATCCATTTTTAGCTAAGTAAATGGAAAATCAAATTCGTTTTCCGCGAGTCACAAATCTAATCGTTAAAAATTATTTAATACCCGTTTTATGCTATAATGAAAGAAGAAAATAATTCGATGATAAATGTTTTGTTGTAACGCTTTCTTATCCATAAGGAAAAACTGGCGTCCTTAACTTGATGCAACTGCGAGCTATGGGAATCTTAAAATTTTAGGAGCCGCAATAAATGCTTCGATAAAAACTGGTCTCAGACTAGGATGTGTAAGAAGAAATTACTATTACTACTTAATTTATTAAAATTGTTATAACTATTCATTTTATTTTATTTAATTTCGGACTAGTCTCCGCACGACAAAAGTTAGAGATGATACATGTCGCGCGCTGCAAACAATTTCATCAATCACACATCATCAATTTGGCGTATTTGCCAAAAGCATATGGAGCAAGGGTCCCTTCAATACCATGAGAAAAGCGTTCTTTCTCAAGCTGATACAATACAATACACACGTCTTTTTTATTGGGCGAAATTGGGACTAAAGAGTCCCATCTTCCACTTCACCCTTGTCAAGATAACAAGCATGTCATCACTGAATGATTATATAACATTTAAGAAATTTTGAATTACAATATTTACATATTTAAGAAGAAAAACGGAAATCGAAATAAAGTAAGGAATGACAGAATGGTTTTGTGGAGAAAAAAAAACTGTGATTTATTTCTATCACAGAAAAAAATGTTTCCACTGCAAGAAAACACCCACAAAGGGAAGGGAGATGTGAAAAACCTTCGAAAAATGAAGGAGAGCGTGATGAGAGAGAGAGATTACATAAAGGATATAAAAATGTATAAAAGCTATAAACATATGCAACATGTATCAGAACATAACTATTCTTTGTCAGTTAAGGTTTAGAATTAAAAGAAATTTAAATGTTTTGAATGGTATGAAGTAGCATAATATAATTAAATATACTATTGCATCATACTATAAAATATTTATAATTATCCAAAAAGGTCGTCATTTTTAACAAATCACGAGACATAAGCAAGGTACAATCGAAATAAAGAAGAAAGGGAGAAAAAGTGATATAAGAGGGAAGGGTAAAGAAAGTTTTAGTTGAAGAGAACGGGTGTGAAGATGAAGTAAAGAAGAGATCGAACGGCGTCTATACAAATTGGGCCAGTTTTGTCTAGAGTTTCTTGAATGAAGCTAAGGAGGAAGTATTTTGAATTTCTGGCGGTAGTGCGTTCCATAGTCTGCAAGTGGTCACGTGGAAAGATTTGTTCTAAAATCCGGTTCTGTGCTTAGGGATCTGAAGATTTTGATTTCCCCTTGTGGAAAGGTCATTGATATTGTTCATTGTGGTGAATTGCGAAGAAAGATATTGCGGCATAGATTGATTGATAGAGAGAGGCTGCTGCTTTTCATTGAGAACAAATTTCAAAAAGATTCTGGAAAGTGGAAAATCTATGGACATCTATTTCAGATAATTGAAAAAGAAAGAGTAAATATTGATATTTTTACTATTTTATCGGCGGCGGTTGCGGTGTTGTTAGCGTGCTAACGTAGCGTGCGTTACAACCCAAGGTCCCGGGTTTGAATCCCGGCTAGTCGGGTTTTCTGGTTAGGGAATTGTCGCGTGTATTCGTCCTTATTGTTGTTAATCAATTATTGCTTTGGTTTTGATATTCGAAGCAAATAATTTACATACGTAAGTAATCTTCTTGGATTTGGGGCAATCCTCTCCACTCATCGCCATTTCCTTCACCTGCTGGTTACTTACCCCACCGTTTATGTCATCTAATAACTTTTGTCTTTGTCTTCCACTCTGCCTTTTTCCTTTATACCCTATACTCAATTACATTATTTAACAATCTCTCCCTTCTTAATACATGACATACCCATTTCCTCTATCGATGTTTAATTACTTCAATTAAAATCCTCTCCTCCCCGACCATTTCTAGTACCTCTGTATTTGTTTTTCTATTGACACAACATAACTTTTCCATTCCACAAAGTTATTTATAATTAGATTTTTTAAAGTTTAACTAACTTATAGTAGTTGTTAACCATTAGCACATGCGAGAGAACAAAGAGCTGTATGCGGCTCACGAGCTGCGATGTGATCATCCCAGCCAATCGTTGGAGGATGTCTTAAGATTACAGCCATTCACAATGCAAACAATAGGTATTCCAAAACGTAACCATGCATATCCCGATTTCTAACCTTTAATACCCAAAAAATGTAAACATAATACTTAAAAAAAATGCTGGGCAAATGAAGCGTAGCCATTTCTTAGAAAAGCTTCGGGGCGATAAATACATTTAAGAATTTACATATCAGGCAAAACCGAAAGCCCGTATTCTCCCAAAATTAGAGGTCAGCTAAGCCCATACATGAGTTCAAAATTATTTGCCACTGACTCAACAAATAAACAAAAATTTCAATTTAGATAAAAACAGAAATCTTAAAAATCATTACCTTTTGAAGTCAAGCGATGGGTAACAGTCGAGAAGCAACGCTGAGGTTCTCATTGGAAAGATTATGTGAAATTCGTATTACTTTTCATAAATACAGAAAGGCGTGACCGTATGAACATAGAACAAAACATATGTTGATGATAATTGAAATGAGTAATTTACTCAAAAACTATCACACTTAAAAACCTGTAATTCCCGCCTGAGCAAATACTAATTTTTCAAATGGCAAATTCTGTGCAGACGGCCGATGAGTGAGGCAGGTCCCTCTCCAATGAGGGCTATCGAAAAGGTCATTCAAGTACTTATTTTTCAAATGGTAGAATGTGTTCAATTGCGGATTCTTGCCCAGCTTTATCGATGACGAGCAATTCTAACTAAACTCAATAAAAGCGATCTGAAAATTAAATGAAAGGCGATACCTCATGTGGAAAAA
The DNA here is from genome assembly GCA_000376725.2 of Ladona fulva. NCBI lineage: Eukaryota > Metazoa > Arthropoda > Insecta > Odonata > Libellulidae > Ladona > Ladona fulva. Next base: position 1,321,495 of record KZ308862.1, read on the forward strand.
CGTCTGCACGTGGCACAACCGACGGCTAGTGAAGATTCGTAAATTATCAATGAAACGCCTTCCAGCAGAACCCCAAAAATTCCCTCTTTTCGGATGAAAATTCGAGCGAAAACCGCAAACGCTTGTTGGTACTTTAGAATCTAAGAGTTAATCTTTCCGCCAAGAGCATGCGCCGAAACATTTTGCTTGGACGTTTTCGCAGTGGGGAAATAAAGCGAGATTTTGACTGCTTAACGCTTTCGCTATGAAATAAAAGCCAAGGGAAAGGGAGTGAGGTTTGCGGGAAGGGAGTGAGGTTTTGGAAGAAGAACCAAGTCGTTGGAGGTTTTAAGGGAAAGTTATGTTGCGGAAAGCGTTGCAGGATGTATATAAAGGGAGAAACAAATAACGGCAAAGGGGAGAAGAATTAGGAGGAAACGAAAGCAAGGCAAAGAGAAAAGAGATGAATGAGCAGGAACAAGTATCATAGAAAGTAGAAGAGAAAACTAGGTGGACAGATAATGTGAAAATCAGGAAAAGAATAAAAGAGTATACGATGTCAATAATTTGCTCACTATTACTTAAATTCAATTTCATAGTATTTATTTAAAATCTATTGTACCACCGTATTTTCCCATCCATCCATTTCACTTTTGCTTTCTTAATCTCTAGTGTTTCCATTGAAACTGTCTCGATATCTTCCTCGGCTTGAAAATCACAATACATAATAATTCGTACTCAGGAATGTTTTAGTTAAATTTCAGTTTTTTTGTATTTCTTATAAATCTCATTACGCCATTCCGCAATTTCACAAACCAGCGGCCGTTTTCGTCGATTTTCCTAATATTAGAAAGTCTAAAACATCATCGGTAAATAAAATATATTTCAGAGAATCAACGGTAACGATTCAAAAGGGATAAAAAATAATATTCTTGGTACTGAGAAATAGAATGAAAGGTGGTCGAAAGAAAATGAGGGGAAAATAGGATGGCATAGAAAGAAAGACTGAACACATTTCAGAATTTACGCATATACATGCGAATAATTTATGCATATACTTAGAAAAAGATAGAATAGATAGATACAGGTCATCGGTGGGCAGAAAAAGACAGAAATTAAAAAAGGTAAAGTGTTTTCGACAGAAAAGAAGAAATGTTGAGTAGGAAAACCATTGACGAGAGTGAATGAAAAGCAAAAATATAAAGTTACGGGAAAGAATGAGAGATTCACGAAGGAAAATATGTAGGACGAATGAACGCAGAAGTTGTAAATAAAATAGAATGCAATGTTTATAAGAAGACAACAACCGGGCGATTTATACAGGCTTTTATCACCATAAAAATATCATCAGTCAGTTATCCCACAACTTTATGACAAGTATTAACTTTTACTTTTCGATGAAATAAATAATATAAGTAAAAAGGCATACTGTTGACACGAAAATTTTCTATTTAGTTCAGTTGATACATTCCGTCACCTCATCATGTAATACCAATATCTCCAAGTTATCGAAAAGGTTCATGTATATTAGAATTCATTTGTGGTAGCATCTTATAAAGAAATATATCTCACACTTGGTTTGCAGGTATAAGCATTTTACAATTGCTCACTCAATCGCAAAAATAAGATTATAGATACTCTCTCTTTGAACATCACAGTTAAAAACATTCTTAAAACGTAGAACTACTGTCTAAATTATCATAATACATGAGAATTATAATGAGAATTAAATATCTAATAAAAAAAGTACATGGTAAAAACATATAAATAAACATATGAAATGTGTAATTAGAATAAAATATATAAGGTAATATATATCATAAAATTATCGTAGCATAATAAGAATCAAATACTTAATATTGGATAGCATATTGTAATATATTTCAACCAGTGCAAGATTAGGATTTTAGGTACGAATAATTTTTACTGAGAAACCAAATCAAGGAGTAAAATTCGCAACAAAAGAGTTACTAAATTAAATCCTGATTTACGATCTTCACTCGAAGTAGAACGCCGTCAGAATTAATAAGATAGTGACTACTAAACTTCACCTTTGATGTATATATTTCGATACTGATTCCGAGATTAGCTTCTCATCTTTGTGAACAATAAAGAGAACCAATTCCGCAAACCGGTGGTTAATTAATTACTCTGTGGTAAGCTTAGAACAAGTTGCTACCTTACTTAACTAATTTGGGAACCATTTTTGGAAAATTAAATTACTTAAGTATGTGACAGAGAAATGTCGGCGAAAGGCATCATAAGATGTGCAATTGTGCACACAAATAGAACAAACAAAACAGTGATTTTTAATCGTTTGAAATTTTTTTTAAGTGCCGGAAGAAAATAACCGGCGAAATGTATTGTAAATGCTTAGTAATTCATTTCAAAATGAATATATATTATGAAAATCGTAATAAACTATTAACTATGTTATAGCGGTGCCTGCTGATGAGTCTAACTGGTCAAAATCTATTTTATTTATTTAATTTAATGTGATACGCTCATCTACAATCGATATGGATATTAATATTTCAGAAGAGTCAGATGTATTTTGAAGATTTTGTTCAGCATCCAAGGAATTATAATCCTACCCTACCAACTGCAAAAATGTTTAAAGGAATATGCATAAATAAAACTAGGACGACATTTTGTTTTCGCTTTGCATGCTTTCTGCATTCAAAAACACTCTGCGACATTAAAATCATTTGATCCATCTCGCAAAAGAAAAAGATTATCAACTAAAAATAACAGAGAGTTAGAGAGAGCCTGCGAATAAAGATTTTCATTTCATTATTTCCAAAATACTGCTAATATGCTACTAATGCAATAGGAAATATTTCTTTATGATTAAGTCGAAGGATTATGGCTGAAGTCAATGAAATACGTATGACTACTAAAACATTTTTATCTTTGCGGCAGAGTAATAAAAATTGGTAGATTTAATTATTAATATGTATATCCTTATATTTTATCAATATATACAATTTCATAGATAAAACAGGGTAAATGTTTTAAAGATTGAGCCTGAGACAATGTTAGTAGAAATGGTGATAGACATATGAGAATAATTAACGATTATTCAAATTAACTTTCCAAAGGGAATATAATGTGAAATCATTAAATTACGTCCGAATTCGATTCATTCAAAAGTAAATGTATATTTATCACCAAAATAGATATTCCTCATTTCCAGATAAAAGAATAGAGTTATGGAAACAGACTTAATGAACAATGACTTACTTCGTCTCGAGCAAGGGTACAAAGACATAAACTAAACCATGGACCATTGATACATAACCCTGAGAATTTAATTCTTATATAGCTTATATAGTTATATAGTTCTTCCGTTTTGTGTTTACTGTACTTCCCTGATTGCCATCTCTGATTGTTTGATTTACGTATTGCAATTACCCATACTTATGTTCTCATATAATGAAATATTTTTGTCTATAATGCAGGAATACGTATTTTTCATTCACTTTTACGTCACTCGTGTTCTGAGGTATAGTTGAGGTTTGATAAATGCTACCAAAAGTGTTATCCATAGGTTAATTGTGCTGTTTTGTAGAGATAGTTTTCCCCTGATAGCTTTTTGACTCAGTGAGGAAATCAAGCTCTTCCACTCCTTATCTAGCCTAGTAAGCGTCATTTCCTCTCCAAGCATTATAAATAAAGAGGTAAGTATGTGAACAGCCTTCGCGCTGATGTCTCTAGAGACCGACAGAATTATTTGCAATGAATGAGAAATTTCGGCGCCTCGAAAAATGTTTGGGCGACACTAAATGGCCCACTTAAGCTTCCCTCTGGTGGGCCTCTGAGGAAATACATGCTTGATAACAATGTAGGATGGTTTCATGCGCAAGTTTGTTGAACCAAACTAAATAGCAAGTTAGAAGGAAGGAGTGAAAACGAGAGGGGAAAAGAGGGAATGCGGAGATGGGAAAGTGGGGGCCTGCCAGTGTAAATATGCGAGGGAAAGAAGAGGGGACAGTGGCAGAGTTCGCCAGAATGGGTGAGGTTTTGGAGCCGAGAATCGCTGCGGTCGGAAAAATCGTAATGCATTCGAGAGAGATTATGTACGAGTAGAGATATGGAGGACGAGAAAAATGTAGTTAAGGAGGACGCTGCAAACAGGGAGATCATAAGGCTGGTTAAGAACTTTCCACGGGTTAATATTAACGTTGCGTCGGCCGCCGCAAGAGCAGAGATGCAATTAAAAACTCCAAAAGAAATCCCTAAAGTTCGTGTCTTAAACGGGCAGCATTAAAAGTTTTTCTTTCGTTAGCGGCCCAATACGTTTTCACAGTCCCCTGCGTAGCAGTCCTTTGAGTTCAAATAGAGCAAGAACTGGGGCAATTCAGATTCTTCCCGTTCTTACTTCGCAAAGAAAATAATTACAGCGGGACTTATATTGTAACTGGATCGAGGTGCTCTTTAAAGTTAACATGCTAATAATGATCGCAAGGAAAAACTTTTTCTCCGGTTACAGAAGAAATAGTGAAAATATATGGGTGAAAGTAACGATATTTTTCTTTATAACGATGGAAGAGTTCAACAAAGACAAAATAAGGGACAGCAGCTGAATAAGTAAGGAATGTGTTAACCTAAGGATATGAATGGACAAAAAAGCTAATAAAAAACAAATACAGGACTGGGACACTTTTAGGACAGTTAGGAGATTATAATCTTCTAACTGTAATAAATAGTAATCAAATCTACGAAGCAAATAATCTAACGTACATATATTTGACTATTACTAGGCAAAACAATTAATTACTTACTCTTTGATTCACTGATTCTCAGCCACAGCAAAAAAGAGAAGATAAATTCAATCATCTTCCACTGCCAAACCGAGCTTCAAATGCTCTAGAACAACCAGTCCTCAACCGATTGTGAATCACCTACACCCCTGGAAGTTTTATTTGAGAGGGTATTGAGACCAATACTCTGTCAATATGAAACTTCGAAATTTGTACAGGTTTCAAAATGTATCAACAATAAAAACTAAAAGTTTTAAATCCTAACGTCAAAATCATTTTTCTGAATTCTATAATATGACGTGAAGGAATTCTAACCTGAAATTCATACACTGTTGAAATTTAGCCCTCATTATTTATTTATTTATCTAAGAATTACCCGTCGCGATTAGGCCGTGGGACCCGGTGGCAACGGTTGAGGGGGTGCAAAAACAATGTCCGGCATTCGCCCAAAGACGGGAGGAAAACCCAACCAAAAACCTCTCGCAGACAGTACAAATTCTATGAAACTAATTAATACATACATAGGTACAATACATCTGAATAAACATACATACATAAAGTTGAAAATAATTTTCCCGCATACCATATTTTGCAATGTCTATACACATATATACATATAAGTTATACATAGTCAAGTTCCAGAGACTTAAGTTAAAATGCATTACATAATGAACATGCAATATAAGAACTACATAGAATTTAGCAGCTTTTAATTTTTGCTTTGAAGATGTTAATGTTTTTAGGCATTGGGATGAGAAGTTCTCCAGGTAAAGCATTCCATTCCCTTATACCCCTGTTAATAAATGAGTATTTCACTACATCAGTTTTCTGTTCCCGTTCCTTTATTTTTAATGAATGATCGCCACGTCCTCTATAGTTAGGAGTATCAAACCTTGCTCGTAATTCCTCCCAGCCATCTTTACAGTTCCACGCATTATATACACCCGCTAATCTAAATGTCCTCCTTCTCGATGATAATGATTCCCATCCTAACTCATCTAACATTTTACCGACACTCTCATCCTTCTTATGCTTTCCGCTAACGTATCTAGCCGCCTTCCTTTGTACGCCTTCGAGTTTCTTCTTAAGACCCGTTTCATGTGGATCCCATACACTCGTCGCATATTCGACAATCTGCCTAGCCAGGGATTTATATGCTCTTTCCCTGACTCCCTTCCCACTCCGTCTTAAGTTTCTCATCACAAAGTGGAGATTTCGATACACTTTCGAAGTAATATCTCCGATGTGGCTTCCCCATTTATGGTTTTCTGATAATTTAACACTTAGATATTTGCAGTCAGGTACGGTGGAAATGATTTCATTGTTCAAAGTATAATGATTTAATGCGGGTGAATTCTTTCTAGAAAATTTTATATGCTTACATTTAGTAACATTGATCATCATCCCATTCACTTTAGTCCAATCCTCTAACTCTTGTAGATCGCTTTGCAAGATTTCGCAGTCCTGCATTTCCCTTACACGCCTATATAGAATACAATCATCGGCAAAAAGCCTTGCTTCAGATTGAATGTTCTTTGGGAGATCATTAATGTAAATTAGGAATAGCAATGGCCCGAGGACGTTACCCTGTGGAATACCCGAGGTGACTTCAATCTCTTTGGAGTAGACATCACCGACTCTGACTGTTTGTTTCCTGTCTTTCAAAAACTTTTCGATCCAGCTTACAACCCTATTACTAAAACTACATTTGTTTAATGAAGAAATACGTCTACTCTATCGATACCATTGTCCGTGTGTTTTGAGAATTGCTAGTTATGATGTCGAGAATTATAACATATTCAGTCAATTAATATGCCTAATTTAAAACACGTATCTTTGCGGTAAATTCAGACAACTTTGAGCCTGCCAGCTTATTCTGTCTGTAGTTAACTATTCCTCAGCATTCAATTAGCTATTCGTAACTACTGAAATCTATATTTTTCATTAATAAATATCTTCAATACTCCAAGTCATCTGTATTTTAGTATATAAGTATTTTAGATATATTTGTAATTGGATTATCACTATTTTCTATTTTATTCAATAGCTACATAACAAAAGGAATATTAAAAATGGAATGCACTGTATTACATAAAATTCCTTTATTATGAAATCGGAAGGAGTTTTCGGCTGAGTTTCGAGTTTTCTGAGATCGCCAACTCTCATTTTAGGGATTACGGATATTTGTACTCATTATTTTTCTAATTCGATAAACCTAATTTTATAACGAACCAGCGGAGGCTAGTGTAAGTTAGTTCGTGGCACGAGGGAATATATTTATCAGGCAACAACTGAGAAATATGCTTGAACACTTCAAGCACGATACACTGTTAGGGTTGATAAATAGTACAGGAAACCCAAAAGAAGGGAAAAGGAAAAGAAACGAAAAGAGAAGATAATGTAAAGAAAGAGGCATACGGACAAAAGAGGAAAGAGATAGCGATAAAAGCAGTGTGAAGTAAATCTTAAAGAAGAAAAGGGACGTTAAAATTAAACGGTGGGGAAGGATTAATTAATGGAAGCGAAATAAAGACGAAGAAAGCCGTGAGAAAAGGACTTTTGGGAATGAAATTTGTGGGTGGAATATATCACGTGGGATAAGCGGAATCGGTGCGAGCGAAGCAAAGGGATAATTTGGGTAGTTTTGAGGACAATAGGTAAACAGAGCCAAAGAGGGCGACAGTTTTGAATAATCCGAGATAATGCCTTTGAAAAGAATATCCATCTATTTGAGGGGACCGATTTCAGCAGTTAATGAACTCGAGGAAATGCTGACAGAGTTGAACTCGCAAGAAGCATCACCAAAAGTACTCTTAACATACTCGTTGTGCGAAGTCTAAATCCTTTTGATAAAACGACTACTTAACGAAAGGAAGCGCTCCTCTGACCAAGTTTACCTCAATCCAAGTAAAAAAGTGGCTGAAAAGTGTTCGTCTTCTACCTTTTCTAAATTTGTGATACAAAGAGCCAAAAGATGAATATATGAAGGAACGGATATTTTCAAATTCTTACGAAGATCATAATTATAACGTTTTCATTCATCAACGCCATTCATAAGTTCTATAAAAGAAGATTAGGAAGACAAGCAATATATCAATATGCTCATCATTCAATAATTTGCATTGGGTAATTAAAATGTATATATTTATTTATTAATTTATAATAATATTAATTATTATTATTCGCTTAACGGTGCTTCAATTTGAAATACTCGTCAATAATCAACTCATAATAAATAATGAATTTAGTGTGTTGTCTTGAATTGTCTTGAATTCATTACGTTGCTTTATAAATTAGTAATTATGTCAAAAATGGAGAATGGGAAAAACCAATTCCTAGTTCTTCGGAATATAATAATGCCAAAGTGACATTCGTAACTGCAATCACGAACGATGTATTCCAAGATAGTGTACTTATCTGTTTACGACGGAAGATCGCCTTCACATTTGACGAAGTTTTATAAACACTACAACATTAAATATTGAGTAAAAGGCAATGCATATCTTTTGAACATGAAATTGGTCACATTTTTGGAACTTAATCCGAAGGAATAACTAAATTCCGAAGGAATAACTACATTCTGGTTGTTCATAAAGGAGATTTTGGATACGGAAAAAATCATTCTACAGATTCTAGATTCCATTACCTTAATACTTTACGAAGAGTTTAACTTCGTTAAAATAATGATTAGTATAATGACCTTGGAGTAACCCTCGCCAATAACTTAACCTGGGGTACTCACATCCGTAATATATATGGTCGAGCGCTTAAGAAACTCGGATTCGTGAACAGAAGTATCGGTAGGAGCGAAGAAAAAATCTGCGAGCGAATGGTTGCGTTGGTTAGGCTTCACCTGCAATATGCGTGTAGTGTATGGGACCCTGCAGAAAAATGTTGTATTCGGTAATTAGAAAAAGTACAGCGAAAGGCGATACGTTTTTCAAGTCAGTGAGTGTTACGCAAATGGTTTAGGACGCGGGATGGGAATCGTTAGAAGCTAGGCTTAAACAAAGGATAAATCTACTTAATAAATTTAGAGAAAGAACGTTCACAGATGATGTAGCTGATATAATGTGTCCACCATGTTATATAGGCCGTTCTGATACTGCGAGGAAAATCAGAGAAATAGATGCTAGAACAAGTCGTCTCACGATACGATACGCGAAACCAATCGATTGGTGAAGTAGAGTCATGATGCTTGCACCCCCTGCCACATGCCTAAAGGCGGGATGCAGGGTACTTATGTAGATGTAGATTATTTTATTAATTCATTATTCCTAATCGAACGAACGCATTACTTGAGGCATCCAGTGTCTATTCTTTGAAAGGACGTCAATATCACGTGACATGGCATGTGATATTAGCAACAGAATTTAGTGACTTGCTTCCTAAGCTGCTCCCCAACGATTTCTAACAATTCTCTCATTCCTCCCGTCTTCCATTAACTTTCGATGACCGAGAGCAAACTCAAATGAAAATATACTTTCGGGAATTCGACCTATATAGATGAATAAACTCATATGTGCAGTATTCCTCTTAATGGATTTATAGTACTATAAAGTATATGAATTAAATACCATATTATTTTCGCTTATGCATATAACGTAGAGGGATATCGAGAATTTCTATGTATCGAAATTCTCAAAACCTCGTTATTACATACCATTTAATTATGTTATTGAGTGCACTAATGATTTCTATGATAGAATTAGAAACCATTTCATTTCTGATTACTCAGTTTCAAGCACGAAATTTTTAAGTGACAACTACAGATCACTTAATACATATGGGCTCCACTGGGAATTCTACATCTTCTAATTGCCTTAATGTTTTTCAAAGAGATTGGCTTCGTCAAAATAATGATTATTTCATAAATTCATTATTTTGACCCTGTATTACACGCAGGCCCTCTTCCACCAAAGGCGAACGCGCAACCCACTCGTCTATCAAAGAGTCTACATTAATTATTTACTATTTTTCAACAATTATTTAAAGGAGCTAGGACAGAAGGGAACCAGAACTTTTCAGACCGCATGCGGGCTTTTAAGGCGTTCAATACGTTCTAATTGTCTGTGAAACATAAAATCATTTTTTGAAATAATTTCCAAATGTCATTACATCAAGTGAAAATAAAAAGGAGAACGTTTTATTTAGATTAACTAAGCGAATCGAGTCTATCTTCTCCCTGCATATTAAATGTTATTCGAATGTTAGCCAATGAAGTGCGACCTCGTGGTGCTACCAATGATCTTCGCATCTGAAAAGGATTTTTTTGTCGGGTTTATAAGTTTACATGTCATGATATTTCCCTTTCTTAATAAAAACACAAAGTCTTGCGATATTCCAGATAGATTTTCTTGAACAAAATCTTAAAAAACACATGGCCACGACGGATCCTAAACAGGATTTTGAAGTTAATGAAAATGAAATACTTGGCCAATCTACGCCGCGGAGAATTCCGCAATAGGGTACTCCTAGAATGGTTTCGTTAATTTTTAGCAACGGAGTGCGTTCCGATGGAGGATATCAAAGAACACTAGCAGACAATACAGGATTATTATTCTCCCCTTAGCGGTAGTTAACCCCATCAGAGCGATGCTTTACACATGGCAAGTAAATGTCAGGGCCAAAAGCTGCTCAACGAAAGGACAGTTAGTTACTCATGTATTTCCGCCTTTTCTAATTAACTCGCAGTTATAACTAAATCGTGAAGTAGCGGTAAAAGTTGAAATCAGCGGCTGATTGGAGAAAACGTAAATTACTTTAATAAATCAAATGGCAAAATCACTGCATTGAGTAGTCGAGATAATGAATAAGTTTAAGGATGCAAATTTATTTTTCTGTTTCAAAATATATCAATTAAGTAAATTTTCCTCTGAGTAGATTTATATGATACGTAAACAGAAATTACGGGTATTTTAAAGGGATTGATTTACACTAGAGAGATGCTTAAACGATTACTGTGATCGCATTGCTCCCCTAATTCAGGAGACTGCCGGTTTTAGCGACATATTGTCATCATCATTTCCGTCTTCGATCATCGCTGATAAACTGCTACTGATATTATAGTCTCCCTTAACGAAATGAGCCGCTGTTCGTTAAACGCGCGCTCTTCCCGTGTGGATTCCACACCGCGCAGCAATACTCAAGCACCGGACGTCAGCATCCTGAAAATGCCTACCCTCCATCTCTTCTCCCAATGATTTCGATATGAGCAATTTTCCTTTAGCACCATAGAGTTGTTAATGTAAATTTCTATGTTTAGTTGTGGTCTCTTTTTCTAGTTAATCATTTATATTAGTAGTCAATTTTGATTTCTCCTTACCGATTTTTATCTCTGAAACACCACTCATTTATATCTGGATGCGCATTCTCTGCGTATAAAAGACTTGAAATTAAACATAAATAATACTTCTTATATAATAATATATAACTGTTTTCCTTCCCTATTACACGCTCCGATTCCATTAGTGCGTACTTCTACTTTCTGTTTAACAAAAGTTTACTCCAAACTCTTTTCTATCCAGCAATTAAAATAACAATTAAATATGATAAATCTCGGCCTTGCCTAACAACCAATTTATCGCGTGTAGTTACTAAATCATTGTAGCATCAAATTGCCGCGGACCAAATCATCGGGTGCCGGCTGATGTTCTCCATTGATAATGTCTCAATTGGATGAATAAGTTCATTCCTGTTTTCGATCCTAATATTAAAACGGTTTCTTGCATATTTCGGTTCTATGGATTGGAATCATAGCTGCACACCGGGAGTCGGCACACCGATCGAAAATCACTGCTCCGACTAATTTGAATGTGACAGATACTGGCAGCTCATTTTAGGCGCATGAAGTCATCTTTTTTAGAATATCCCTAAACATATTGTCAAAAGATCTAAATGAAACCTTCAAAGACCTTAACTCTTTATTTAATTTCAGGATGAAATCTGTAATTATATTATGGAATTAACAACGATTTAGGCATTTGAAGTTTCAAATCAACTAAGCTGTCCATGAATTATAAAGTGCAAAAGACATACAAGGAACGATAACTGAAGTCTACATAAAACTCTTATAGTTTACTAAAATGGAATAAATAAATAGAGAACGCTAGTTGTTGGATATGGGAAGCTTTTTCGCGAGGGAATGAATAAGACGTTAAATGTCGGTTAATCAGTGGACTATGTGAAAAATAATGATTCCCAGAACTTCTCCATTCAGCTTATGAAGAAATTTGTGATAAAAATACACTTTTTTATATTTTTTAGAGCAATTGTTGATTAGGAGTTCACTCGTTCTCTCCGCATCATTTCACTTCGCTTTTCCGATGCCAACGAGGAGATGAATTTCTTTTCTCATTCAAAGAAGACGAAAAAGTAACTCAAATATTTCCGAAAACGAGGACAAGCTGTTTCCTGCCGGGAAGAGCTCAATCGAGAGAAAGGGTTACTTTTTATAGCTCCCTTCTAATTCCCGGGGTAAATTCTAAAGGAGGAGATTTTCATTGGAGAGGCCGATGATACGCTACCAAGAGATCGCAATTTCGAACGTCCCTTGAAAGGTGGACGAACAAAAGGTTGAAGAAAGGACAGACAATTTTTCAGTTTCAATTATCGACTCAGAGTACCCTAACCAGCCCTCGGGAGGGTTAGAAATATTGGAGGAGGACGAGACTATAGAATTTTTCGGCTTGAAAACATCGTCTCTCTCTCTCTCTCTCTTGACAGAAACTATCAATCGGAATCTCTTTTGAGAAAAAGGTTATTCAGGAATACCGTGAAAAGAACTTCCACCGACAATTACGGGTTAAATTGTGAACCTGTATAAAAATATATGGAATACGGAATGCGTTGAACCGGATATGTACATTAATCAAGTGAAGTACCGGAAATAACTAAAATGTTTCCTTTTGAGTACGGATAGAAGTTTCATGGCAATTTGCGGATTGTATAAGAAACTATAGATTGGAAGAAGTGGCCGTTGATGTAAAGAGACAAAGAAAAATGTAAAGAGACAAAAATGTGAAGTCATCTATTGAACGTTCCATTCGAAATCATCGAATCGTTAGCTCCAAATCAGGAAGTACGGCCCTGTGCAATCTTTTCTCCAAATTCTTTTCATTCGAATGCAGAGAAAATGTTCAAATAGTCACAACGATTTATTTATTTATATCAGTAAAACGCTTCCAGAACTATCATTAATAATTTTATTTCACGCATATTGGAAGTTTGGCAATTAACCAAATAGTTTCGTGAGAAGTAATTTATAAGAAACAAATCTTTATTTTACAATGCAAATACATATTTTAGTATATTTTGATTAACCAGAGCATTTCCCTCTGACACACGCCAAAAGGCGACTTGCGGGGTAGAGATGTATATGGTATACTTGTGATAGAGCGAATAATCTCATTGTCCTCTCAAAGGTTATCTTGCAGTGGTGTTTCATGTTTTGTTATGATGTTAATATCGCCAACATTCGGCTATAAAGGGAAAATATTACTCCTAAATTAATAACAGACCTTAAATCCACTTGAGCACAGAGGATAACAAAAACTGCTACACCGTTGTTTGCTTGCATTTCTCTGATGCGACGTCTTTAGTAAAGTGTTTTATGAATTTGCTCCATGTATCCTACTTTCAACACCCCTCTACAGCTGATGTACTGCAAATGGTTTGTACTTTGTAATTTTTCAGGAGTATAACGGCTCAGTCAAGAATGACAATGAGTGGTTAGTTAAGGTTCCATTCAAAGTCAAATGAGTCTATAACTCATTCTGATTTATCATGAAGCGTACATCGGAATTGTTTCCCCTTTATTAAAATATTTATCAGTTAAATGTTTTTTATATTATTTCCCACGTATTCACATTTCAGATATATGTGTAGTACCAAGTCACACAAAGTTTTCAAAAATAAATAATACTATATTATCACTGTACATATTTTTAATAATTATTAATTCAAAATGAAAAGCAACTGCATAAGACCGTCCTGTTTGGCGTCTTCCTGGAGAATTAGGATGCTAATTGATTAAATTTAATTTAAATTAAACTTGTCATTTTATAGGTAAAGATGTATAGGTTATTTTAGGTATAGGGAAAGAGACGGGAGAAAAAGACCAAAAGCAAATGAAGCTGTAGTATTGAAAAGCGAAATATAAGTGGCAATGAGTTATATAAATGTAGCAAATAACTGTCGCGAAGAGTTCATCCTCCAAAATTAGTGTAATTATAAATGAGTAATTCTTATTTGAGATCCTTTTGTGAATATTTTGCATCTACTTTTACTTAATACTTTTTAAGGTGTCACTCTTGGGTCTGGAATATTGATTTATTAATGGTTAAAATGTGTTTTTCAGTAATGCGATCAAACAATTGAGCAACCAGTTGATGAATGTTTCCCTTTCAGCTGCTACACACCAAATTATGAAATATACACTCGATGAATAGACATCTCTTGACGATATTACATTTATTATATAAGTGTCATAAGTGATTACGGCTATTTGATCTATGACACCCTAAAAGAAATGGGTATAAGTAGAACGTCAAAAATGAAGTGAAAAGGGAAAACTTTGAAAAATCAAATAATTAGATAATACGCAGAAAGAGACGGAGAAAGGTGGAAAATATATGAGATTCTTAAAGTAGAGAGGAGTGTATATAACATGCAAAGCTATTGATGTATTTATCTTAAAGATAGTTATTGTCTTATATGTGTGTGTATAGCGATACAATTTTAATGAAATTCCTTTCTCGATGCATAGGTGGCGTGGGTGAGAGTGGACACGCAGACTATACTGTCGATCCATCACAACGTGATAACGCAGAACCCGAGGATATCTCTGTCGCACAACGACCACCGCTCGTGGTACTTGCACATAAGGAATGCTCAGGAGGCGGACCGCGGATGGTACATGTGCCAGATCAACACGGACCCCATGAGGAGTAGAGTTGGATATATACAAGTCGTGGGTGAGTATCACATCATAACACACACACGTGTATATCTAGCGGAATTCAATTTGTTTCATTTGAGAAATTTGCAGGTTTTCGGTTGCTTCAGATATAACAGAGAACTGAGTTCATACCTTAGGGTTTCATAGATTACACCAACAGTTTGGTATCAAATTTAGAATTCTCCGATTCTCTTTTTCCTCGATCTTCAAACGTAAGCAATTTTCGACATTAATGTTAATACAGAAAGAACAAGATTCAGTACACTGTTTTCTGGGGCATTGAACTTTTCCAGTAAATGTTTGTATAGAAGCTGCGAGAGACCATATCGAAACATCCATATTCAATTTTACATTACTGCGAATTAATACCAAAAGCCGTTTGCTGTAGGGAAAGAAATTGGAACGCGACTGTTTATGAATTAGACGTTTAAAAAACACTCCAAAAGCCGTTTCGCCGGAGTCCCTCTGAAACCGAAAAAAGAGTAAGGAAACGGATTAACCTAGTTTATTATTATTAATATTAACTTCTAGGAATCACCTTAAGGCTGGTTAATCCGTTTCCCTACACCAAATACTCTCCAACCGCTTGCCAATTTCCTTTATTTTGAGCTTCTCGTTTCCATGTTTCCTGTATCTTCGTGGTGATTTCTCGGTTTCGTCTGTCCTTTGGTCTTCTTCTTGCTCTTCTTCAAGGTGTTGCGTTTCCTGTCTCTTCTTGTGATTTCAAGCATGCATCGTTCCATACTTCTTTGTGTAGTCTGAAGTCGCTGGGTTATTGCTGCGTTTAACACCCATGTTTCACTTCCATATGTCAAAACTGGTAGAATGCATTGGTTGAAGACCTTTCTCTTCAAGACCATTGGCATTTTCGACTTCAGAATATGGGCAAATTTCCAGTCTCCATGTCTGTGGAGGAGGTACTTACCGAGTCAATGGCCTGGGCATAGTCCACGAAGCAGAGTACTAGTGGCATCTCGTATTCGTTCATTCTGCTGATAATTTCTTGCAGCGTGTGGGTGTGGTCCATAGTGCTGAATCCCTTACGAAATCCAGCTTGTTCTCTGGGCTGGGCAGCTGCCAGGGGCGTCTTCAGACGTGTAGCTATTACTCTCATGAACGTCTTGTAAATAACAGGAAGGAGGCTGATGGGGCGGTAGTTCTTCAAATCTTCCTTGCTTCCTTTCTTGTGCGAAAGGACAATCTTTGCATGGTTCCATTCCTTCGGAATTCTCCCTTGTCTAAGGCAATTAGTGAATAACTGCCCTAGGACAGGAGAAATTTCTGTAACACCAAGTTTCAGATATTCTGCTAAAACTCCATCAGCTCCTCCTGCCTTTCCATTCTTCATCTTCTTGATGGCCTCTGTTACTTCTTCTGGGAGAATAGAGGGGGTATTTTCTGAGTTTTGTGTTTCTTCTTGGTTTTCCTCTTCAACATTTTCTGTCTTCTTGAATAAGTTGGTGAAGTATTCGGTTACTGTCCTCAGTATTGCTTGTCTATTGGAAGTTATTATGCCATCTTCTTTCTAGATGACCAAGATTTGTTTCTTTCCCATTTCTAGGCGTCGTCTGACCCTCTTCGTACTCTTGTTGTTCTCTATAGCTTCTTGTACAATTCTTTCGTTGCCATATCTCCGTTAATTCGCTAGCATTTCCTCTCCTCGAATACAATTCCATTTTAATTTAAGCACGAGATTAATTTTATTAAAAAAGCGATTTCTCCGAAAAATGCAAGAAATGTCCTCCCGGCAAATGTGAGATCCTGGTTTGATGACTCTCTTTAGGTTTCTTCTCTCCGACATTTCGCATGCGTTCCCGTAGAACTCTTCACCGATGGAGCCAATATTCTATTAAATAAAATGTATGGTATTGAGAACATGGTTCTTCTGCCACTGCGAACGTTGCTGATTTTTCGTTAACGAAAGCATTGTTTGTCAACAACAGGAACCACTCGACATTCGGATATAATTGAAGGAGCAACTTAGGAGTACTCCTGAAGAGATGTGCCACTACGTGGAGACTGCCAGTCTTGCTCACAAAGCATTCCCTTTACAGTGTAGAGAGACGCGGCACGGTAGTTCAGTGGTTAGAATACCTGCCCGGAAAGTGGGAGACCTGGGTTCGGGTCCCAGTCGTGTCGCTATTTTTCACACTTGTTATTCCTTAGAGAAACATATTTTGAGAGTATGTACTTGATAAGTTTCCGAGAACAAAATATTTTCATTAATTATAAAACTAACGTTTACCAGTTCACTCATTAAATTAACAACTTCTGATCCTATCAATTAGCACCGAGATAACAAATAAAATATTTACTCAAATGCTACAAAGGCAAATTATAAAAAGTTATAACACGGATTTTAACCATAGTTTATTGAGTATTTGCAATGAAAGATGTTTTAAATTACAAAGCCCCTCAGAATTCGGAACGATTTGAATACATCTGATGAACAATTCGAACAATCGAGAGAAATTTTAAACAAATGTGCATCTAAAATAAAAATATGGAACTAAAACCACTCCTCTAAATGAAATCAAATTACTTAAAACGATGCGGCAGATGAAAAAGCTGAAATGCTGCGTGAGATTATGGGATTTGCTCCAGAAAATATGTCTCTTCATTATATAAACAACCAGGAAGAAATAGTGAAACCTGTTTGACCCTAATTTAAGTATCTGTTCTTATTTCAGCATTCACATCGTCCTTAAATATTCATTATTTTGGTTAT
This sequence comes from Ladona fulva, assembly GCA_000376725.2. Classification (NCBI taxonomy): domain Eukaryota; kingdom Metazoa; phylum Arthropoda; class Insecta; order Odonata; family Libellulidae; genus Ladona; species Ladona fulva. The sequence goes on from KZ308862.1 coordinate 1,338,923, forward strand.
TTTAAGTGATCTACTCGCGAAAATATAAACACTTAAACATTCAAAACAATTTTCAAGCGAAATACAGCAATATTTTGCGCAGAAAACTAAATCGAACGTTGAATCATTGAAAATGTTCGCGGTTATTTTCCCCATTAATTTCAATAGTTTCATGCCCTTAACCTCATTAAAATGATTATATTTATGTTGCATCATTTGGACAAGTGAGAATATTGCACATAAATTTGAAAGTTGGCGAATATAATTTAGTGGAGATGTGTCCATGAGCCAATTGGAACGCGTGAGTAATATATTCGGCCAATCAATCGACTCCAATGAGCATTTATTATTGAACTCAAATGAAATGAACTCCAATTCACGCGCACGAAAATTTGCGAAAAACACGCTCCAATGACTAATTAATTTGGTTCCAGATTGATCGGCGGCCAAATTTAACAACTGCTCTACTCTATCGCCAGAAATCTAAATAGATTCCGAAGAATACATTATCGAAAAGCAAAACAAAATTAACCGGCGAACCAAGTTATCCTTCATATTTCATTGAAATATGATATCAATCTTTGACTTGAGAATCGATAACTTAATTGGAAAATTTAGATGATGGCAGAGCCATGTCTGAGAGTGATTAATCACTAATAGAGCGAATAAGTATCCTTAAACTTATAACAGCCTTCTATGCAATACATTATAGATATATTATGCGGATCAGGGATACATTTAATTACATGTTTTTAGTGTAATAAATCTTTCAGTGCTGATAATGAATTGCAATTTTCATTTATCTATATTATAAATTTTATTATATTTANNNNATTATAAATTTTATTATATTTATTATTTTTTATTTATGCATTTATCTATATTTATTTATATTGATCTATATTTATCTTATACCACACTATCACATATACTTTACTGTTTACTGAAAACTACAGTTATACTCATAATGATCATATGGATATTGAATAAACAATGATGTTGCACCACACGAGATTGCTGCATGGAAAAATGTGTTAGGTGATGACCGTTTAAAAAAAACAACAATTTGAAATTCAATAACTAAAAAATAACATTTTTAAGCTCCAGGTATTACGAAAGAAGTTACGATATGGCGTTAGAAATACTAGCATTAACTTATAGAGCAGTTCGCTTACAACGATTGATTATCGTAAATAGATCAGGATAGATAAATATGTGATAAAGTACAGAAGGAGAAATTTGATGAGAATTTGTATTTGAAATTTCACTCCAGATTGATGGAATGTGTTAAATAGTCATATTGTTATCACGGACGATTATAAATATGGGACATGTTCATGACTGCTTTTAATTGAAATTACAACAATCAATAAAGGAGTACAGAAGTAAAAACTATCAAACGCACTTGTAATGAGGAAAATACATCCCTCTGCCATGTAAAAGTACAGCCACTTAAGATATATATTAGATGATACCTTTACTCATTTTGCTAGAAAAATTTCAGCTGTGCAGGGAAAAGTCATTAAGAAAGGAATTTATATGAGGTTATATTTAATATTTTGTTATTTTGATTATATTTATATTCCTGTTAAGTTTAATGCTACACTATATTGATGGTAATATTAACGGTTACTATATTTATCTAGTAACGCAAATATTCATTCCGAATCAGTCATGTCGTTTATTGCGTAGAACGGAAATACTATTTCATTGATTTCCCAACAATTTTAAAGCCTCGCATTTGAAATGAATTTGAAAATATGTCAACTTCTCAAGTAAGCGAAAGTGTTGTGCGATTGAAGAAAAAGAGTTTCATTGCGACAAACTTCTTTCAAAGTAATAACTAAACGCGAACGTAATTTTTCGATTCGAATTCCTTTCTGAACCATCACCGAGTCGCTCGAATGTCGCACCACTCATTGCTATCATTGAAATAGAGCTGACGATGGAGATTATTCATAAGGTCTAACTGTTCAAAATTTCATTGTCACTCAAAAGTTACGAGTTTTCGATAGTTACCAGATAGAATAATGCAAGAAAATGGCTTCCGCCGTAAAAATATCGCCTCATGAATAGAATGTGATAGAAAGACAACCGATGAAGTGATACAAAATTAATCATTTCTTCGAGGATAAGAGTCGAATTCATCGAATATTATAAAAACGATTAAATTGCTTCATCCCTACTGTCTCTAAGTAATCGACTAACTAGAATTAATACTAAATGGCTTCATCCCTGCTCATTAACCGAGGATAATTAGGCGAATAAAAAGTAGCTTATTATCGGTCTGGGGGAGACATTTACCGATCTTCGGAGCTACAAAGTTGTACTTCATCCGGTTTTCGAGTTTAAGGTGAGCTTACGAACTTTCTACTTTATTTATATGACGTTATAATTTGAAAAATGCAAGTGAAGCTCCATTTCTTTAATATTATGGACTACCTAAGACTCGCAGAAAAACATCATATTTTTTACCTCTAATGTTTGCTAAATATGCATTCATCTCTTTATCTTTCTTCCACCAGCGATGATAAACCTTTCGATGCTTTGTCACCTCCTTTACAGTCCAATTTACAAACTCATGCACAGTGTCGTAGATTTGCCTCCTTTTTAGTTATATTGGGGAATTTAGAAGAAAAAGTTCAGCGAAATCAAGCGGTAATACCATTTGCTGTCCATATACTGAATTTCTTTCGTTTTACACCAAAATACTCATTTAAAATGAAACTGAGATTCGATGGTCCATTCTCCCCTTTAAAAAGTTACGAGCGAAATACAGTAATTAGTTCTAGCGAAACACAAGAGAAACTATAAACAAAACAAATACAACGTACAAAAATGCAATACTGAATATAAAATAAATATAAAGCTGTGAATATTGTGTAGATTAAGAAAAAAAGAAAAATGCAAATAGGATGAGGCTAAAATGATCAGTTCGTGGTTGATTCTCTGTTTTTCAATTCAGTTCTGAGCAATTTCAAGAGAGAATTATTTAGAAACAGAAACAGGATATTTACAGGGTAATATATAAGTTTAAAAGAAAGTATGTCGTAATAAGGGGTAATGAAAGTCATCCCATTTAGGAAGAGCCTCGATTCGTTTTTTACATTTTCCAAAGGATCGAATCGAGTTTCTTTTGTCTTTTGGGAAATCGATGTCATCAAATCGCACATCGCTGTTTACGGATGAAAGACCGTCCAAATCCGTGATGCGAACGCACGTGACGCTCGGCGAATATTTTCGAATCTGTCTTTTCTTCTTTCGAGCAGGATAAATAAAAAGGAAATAAGCGAGTCGTTCGACTCAGAGAGTGTAAAAAAAGCTGGCAGTTGGCAAAAAAGCAATCGCACGGGATATGATGGTGGAAAAATTCAACGAGTTCCTCTTAATGAGCAGGTGGCAGTGGGAATTAATATGCATGAACTCTTCCCTCAGCTACGTATGAAATAACGCAACAAATAGGAATATTCGTCATATCTACTTCTATTCCAGATATGAATTAACGCAGAGTACCAATTTAAGGCTATGACGAAGATATTTTTTAACTGTTTTTTTATAATTTAGGTCACATAAATGTTTCAAAAATTATTAAATTCAATTTGCTTAAATTTCTTTGAAAAATTGCTATAACACAGAAAAATACGAAACCTCGATAGTTTTGTTGCGAGCTCTATGGCTTTTCTTTTCTTTTCGGAAAGAAAACTATTTGCATGTGACCTGAACTAAAAGGTTAACTACAATTTTTATATCTTTGACATTGCGATCGTTTGCACAAGAGAAGCTGAAATTTAAACCACAGGTAAAAAATATCAAATTTTAAATTTTAAATAAATTTACTCAAAATTGGTCAAGTTATCCCATACGACTCAACCGCCAATAATCTCACAGCATCTCATTGAATGGTCCATAGACTACTTTCCACTCTGTTCCACTCTCAGGGGAATTTTCAGAAAGAACTTAGTTTAATCAAGCACACTGCTTTAGGGAATGAATTTAATTTAAATAAATTTTAAAAAACAATAGATAATATTCTTAAGAAAAAGTTTAGAAAACGGGCTGAACTGCAGATTACTCCAGGAATTTCACGTTTGGGAATTCCAAAGGTTTCGTGAAGGAGATTGCTATTCCTCATAAAGATTTCCTACCAATTAGGAAATGCACTACGGGAAAACCTCAAAACCGGGTTTTATACACCCTGAAAGTTTATTGCGGAATTTCATAGACAAAAGGGACAATTTAGACTGCAGCGATGAGTACGAACTTTCGTAAGAAAAGAAAATACTTTGGAAAAAGAGAGAAATATGCAGTTAAGAACGGTGGAACATAACCTGGCCACAGTCTGCGAAAGGAGTCTCCTATGTCCAACTTCGCGTTAGAGGACGGACGGCTTCCAACCGAAGTGCCGCGGACGTCAAAGTCGCCGCTAAGACCTCCCAGAAGAGTAGGAAAACGTGTGCTTCCCAAAGAACAAGTTTTTCCAAACACCTAATTCCGTCTTTCACTTATCAACAGTCTTTTTGCACCCTTACCCTAACTTCCTCTCTCATATTTACTTGGGTACATATTCATTGAATGAAAAGTAATCATTGCCTAGCGAAACATGTCGCAAAAATAAATTCTGCCTTGTAAGAGCACGAGAAGGTTTATTTCTACTATTATGGCCTTCCACGGGGTAACGCTTTCATTTATTGAACGTACATTGTTGTAACAACAGATATCTCTTTGGCTCGCCTTCTATTTAATTAACAGAAGCTGGCTAACTTCGACAGGGTCCCCCACTACAAATTAATTTACAAACTAAAATTAGCAGGTATCAACAAGGAAATAATTGAATGGATAAAGAATTTTGTACACGAGAGAGAACAGCAAGTGGTACTTGATGGCGTTAGTTCGGATAAAGTCAGAGTCACTTCAGGCGTACCCCAAGGCAGCGTAATCGGACCTTTACTCTTCCTCATTTATATCAATGACCTAAGCGACAAGATCGATAGCAATGTGAGGATATTTGCGGATGATTCGGTAACATATAGAGAAATATCAAGTGACGAAGATAGTGCTTCACTCTCAAACGACTTAGCTCATATACAAATGTGGTGCGAAAAATGGCAGCTAGATCTTAATGTAGATAAATGCTCTGTAGTAAATTTCTTCGAAAGGAAACAATTGAGTCAGAACCGCCCGCACAAAATTAGTGGAACGAATTTAAATGTAGTCGACTCAGTAGAATATCTTAGAATCACCCTAACCAATAACTTAAACTGGAGCACACACATTCGAAAAATATGCGGTAAAGCAACTAAAAAGCTCGGTTTTATAAAGCGTATTGTAGGTAGATGCGATGAAAAGGTTAGAGAGCGATGCTATTTTACGTTAGTTAGGCCCCATCTGGAATATGCGGCGAGTATATGGGACCCAGCGGATGAAACGAGCTCTCGCGAACTCGAGAAAGTGCAGCGTAAGGCGATACGTTTTGTTAAAAAGTGCTACGATAGAGAAGCAAGTGTAACGCAAATGCTCACAGACGCAGGTTGGGAATCCTTGAAAGAAAGGAGATTAGAAGCTAGGCTGCGATTGTTAGATAAATTCAGAGGAAATACATTTTCGGATGACGTAATTTGTATTATGCGACCCCCTCCTGCTACTTTGCCCGATCCGACAGTGAGCGTAAAATAAGAGAAATAGACGCGAGGACAAGTCGTTTTAGAGACTCTTTTTTTCCGCGAACGATACGCGATAACAATAAATTAAAAAAGTAATTCTACTCTTGGTGTTTACACCCCCTGCCACACGCCGGAAGGCGGCTCGCAGGGTACTTACGTAGATGTAGATGTAACTTCAGCTGTAGAGATTAGTAGTACATAGTAGTATTGTTAAAAATGCTTCGGCAACTAAGGTCATTCCGCACGCAGGCCCCCATCGGGAATCCCGGGAAAACCCGGGAATGCTTTCAACGAAGTCGACCGTATTGCCCACTTCGCTATTCAGGAGCCCCTTAAGAGATTAATCACAGCTTATTCCTGGAGAATTTGTGAACTTCTTGCATAGATTTTGATCTATATTTCATCAGTAGAACCTGCAATATTTTGCGTTCATATTTTTAATTGTTTTTACTCGTAATTTAACCGTACTTTTACTGTCGAATGCCACAAAATATTCAATCCCATCTTTCACTATTCTCATTCCAACATTTTCCATCCCGAAATCGACCTTCCTGCACCCCTCCTTTTCAGCGAAGAAATTCAATCCGCTAATTAACTCATTTTAATGAAAAACTCCCGGCGTAATTATTAAAAGCCTCTGCCAAAGGTAAACTTTGCGTGCCTAAGCTACGATGTCCCGAGCTATTTTTACGAGCGCTCAGAATATCATTGAGGAGTGAGTGGATGAAGAGGGGCTTTTTGAAAATATACGGGAAAAGGCCGGTGATCGCATTACTTCTGCATTACGAAGAGAGAGCCAATAAAGTACCAAATGACACAAAGAGGGTGACGACATTGCTCTAAAGTTTACTCAACCGAATGAATAATAAAAAAATCTTTGGGGAACGGATTTGGTTCAAAGGGTAAATTAAAGATGAAATTATTATAATTGCTAATATCAGTAGTATGAGAACAGAATGCGTTTTTAACAACGCAGAAATTTTCCAAGAGTGGATGTAAACACTGCACTTGTTATTCCAAAAAGTATTCATATATCTAGCATAAATTTGATGCATCTAGCAGGAGTGGAGAGAATTACAGCTACCATACAGATCTAATTATAAATTTCGACTAATTTACACTGCAATATGGATCCTGCTACGTACCGAAACCTTACCGACGAATGACTTTGAAGATATTTTGAACGGTTCCAATATATTTTTAAAGTATAATAAATATAATTAAGATGTGTCACTTTGACGGCTTCTGCGGCACGTATCCAATGCTATTTTCAGGATCAGTTGTTTAGGCGATGATTCTGCGGAATGTCGTCTTTGGTTGGCTTCACACTATTCCCAGGGTTCCCCTGCAAGCGCTGCGGATTCCCGTACTCTGTTTATTTTGTTCAATTTAAACATGACTCACGAATCAAGCGAGGACATTATCTTTTCTCATAAAGCAAATTATATCCATATCCATTCTTACAGAAATATTTTCTTTACTAAATCAACTATGATTTTTTATACGTTCAACAGCTTTGTTGATTTTATGCAATGAAAAGTGAAACATTTAAAAGTGGAATGGAGAGTTGAGAAACTAAATTCCGATGAATTTACATTCTAGAAGTATCATATTCTAACTTCAATACTAAGAGGATGTTATCAAAAGAATATACATTAAATTATTTTATTTAAGATAAATCTCTCGTCATCGCTGGCATTTGTATTGCTATAGTGAAACCCCTTTAGCTGCCGTTAAGTGTATGAATCAATGCATTCAATGATTCAAAAGCACTACTAAATTCCGTATCTTTAAGGAAAATCGCTCCGCGTCATTTACTTTCATTGTCTTCCACACTTTAGAGATGCGCAATACAAAGCGGAGTAAGTCTCTCGTGCGTGACAATGAAAAAGGCGTGAATTTGGGCAGTAAAAAGGAACGGAATCCGATTCGCCTCCGCCTTATTCGCCGACTCAAATCCGTTCTAGTTTCCAAGCGACAGACAACCTGTAACATATTCCTGGCGTTGAACTGCGCGCAATGGGCGTTTATTCCGAAAAACGTCGCAACGCTTTTGGGTGAGAAAGAACATACGTTTTCCATTCGGTTTCCCCAGCATGCCGCGTTACAGAATTCGCTTTTCGGGTTTTAACTCAATAACTGGGTCACGAATATCACGGCCAGTTAGTGACACAAGAATGAAAGAAGATGTAACGATGGGTACGTATTCCAGATGGATTAATACGCTTTCTTTAGCGTGTTGAAGTAATATACGCCGGATTTCAAAGCTGTCCCGAAGGTGGAATTGAAGTTCGATTTAATTTAATATACTGCTTGATATAGACTAGTAAGATATTCTTCTGGATTAAAAACGCGCATCAATTCATATCAAGGCTTTCGTTATAAAAGGTAATAGTCATAATAAATCCCAACATCAAAGCAGGCGTTTTGCCGCAGCAGTATTTGCATGGGATAAATGCACAGACCGCCCGGTTCGCTTCGCGCGTCGCAGAGTATTTTCGAATAGAATCAGCTTAAATATCTTTGAGATGAAATAAATTTTCCTCCTTTTTTCTAATATGTTTCAATAAAATAGTTATGACCCTTCATGCTTGGAGATTACATTTTAAGTGATGGTTAAGCTTACGAAAACTTTCGGAAGTTTCAAAGTTAAGGTTTATAGGAATTCAACAATGATCGTAAAAAATAAGCGTGACAAGCTATGAGATCAGCCATCACCAAATTAAATAATTAACGCATTACTGCGACACGCTGAGTCCTCTTAATCGTGGTTTAAAATGTCTTCGCACCTTTTCTCTGCAGTACAATTATTAACCAGACTTGATAAAATTTGTCATTTTTCTTTACAGTCCCTCCGAGTATCGTGGACAAGGAGACAAGTGGTGATATGGTGGTGAGAGAGGGCTCAAACGTGACTCTCGTCTGTAAGGCACTTGGATATCCAGAGCCTTACGTGATGTGGCGGAGGGAAGACGGAGATGCCATCAGCTACAACGGGGAAACTGGTCAGTAGTCAGTCGAGCACTTTCAGAAAGTTAGCGATGGATGATTGAGTTTTTAATCCATAACATTATTCCTACTAAATATTCCTCGGAAGTCATCGATTAAACAGTCACTTGAAGCACTGAATGGTGGACACAAACACGAGGGAGATTTTTGAAGAGGCTCGAAAGCACTCTTGCCTTTGTGCGAATTCCACGCAATGATCAAAATTAATAAGTCTTAGTATATCATTGCCAACTGGCCATAAAGCGAAATTGCGACATTAATATTGTTTAATAAATTGATCGTACTTTATTCTTTATTCTCTTTCATATATATCTAACCCCTTTGAAAGTATTAAACATTTATAATATGTTATTACGATCCATAATGAAAAGGCTCAATTATTAATGCAAAACCTCCGATAAGATTCACATCGTATTCCTAAAAATATTATATTGATCCAAATAATACAAAGTTGGAATATAAATGGTAGGGAGAATACAGAGAATAAAATAATAATACTTTTATGGAGAACAATCCAAGTGTAAGTTTAGCTCTTCAAATATAACAAGCAAAAGTAGTCCAATTAAATGGAAAATATTGAAAAATGACGTCCTCAAAGCGACGGCCACGCAGAGGACTGGGGTTCAATCCCTAGCCGTGGCAATGTCAATGTCTACCGCATGTTTCGGGGAGACCACAGGTTGAGTGTAAGAATGAGCTTAAATTCTGGACAGTGGTAAACGCAGTGCCGACTACATTTCATGCCGTTTGGCTCATGTGCCAGTGGTGATAACTCCCAAGGACGTGTCTACGCTATGAAAAAGAGGATGTTATTGTTAATGTCTAACATTAAGATTAAATAAAAATAATCTACATAATAATAGTTAATAATTAAGTTTTATATAAATATAGCTGAAGTGCTCTTTCATTCTCAATAGATAGAAAATAGAGATAGGAATGAATGTAGTAGTTTTGTAAGTTAGTTACTTAGATTTAAATTTACTCAACGTAGAGAATATTTAGAAGCTCCATCATTTAGAAATTTTGTTGGCAAAAATGAGCTGATTAATAAAACTCTCCTAAATGGTCGTAGGTATTCCCCTGCGTTTCGTCAATTCAAGCCATTCGAAACTGCAAATGCTAAACTCTTCACATAGTCTATCATTAATACTCAACATGTATTTTGTATGGACCTCAAATACCAATGTATTTTTAAAGAAGACTGCACGAGTTCGGATTCAGCAATGGAATTTGTCGTCATGGGGACGGGTTGTTTACAACTACAAATTTCACAAAATGTTCGCCTATTTTATCAAAAGTCTCTCAATTCCGTATCAAAAAAATGTTCCACGACCAGAATAAACATTTTCATTCAATTTCCTTTCTTCTTGTGCTCGTCTCGATTTCATACTCCTTCTAACTGAATTTTTCAAATGAAATAAACCCTGCAAGCTATAAAAGTGAGCTACAAGTGCATTTCTTGTACAAACAAATTTAAACAAATGGAGTTGAACCGGGGACAGTTAGGTGAATAAAAAGTAGCCTAATATTTGCCAGGGAAGATATTTATCAATCTCCAAAGTTTGAAAGTTGTGCTGTTTCTGGTTCTCGAGTTTTAGGCGAACATACAAACTTTCTACTATTAATTTATAAGATTAGAAGTGGAAATCAACCGAAGAAAGTGGCAATGATCAAAACTACTGAAGGCGATTCGTCCCCTTGGCTGGTATTTCCTGCAAATATCAGTTGTTTACCGATGGCCATCATCATTTACACGCAAAATCCTCCATAACTAAACTTTCTTACAATCCAAAAGGTAGTATCAATTTGTCTATTTGTATGTAGCATCGAAATAAAAATTCATGGCGTAAGAATAGTCTTTCGATGCCTTTCCATTATTCTACAGCCGATTCATAGCTTATTTTGTAATACTTCTTAAGAACTCTTTTCAATTGATATCTTGTTATATAATGAAGTTCTCGTATCTATTTCTCGTTAATGCATTTCAGAGGGAGAAAAAAGATGACTCAGTAGAAAAAGGAAATAATTTTCACGAATTTCTGAATGGATATTGTATTGGCGAAAAGCATAGCATGAATAAAATACATTTTTCTTTTATGACTAACACAGATACATGCATTCGTACGTACCAAGGATTAAATTTAATGGGGTAATAACGTTTTATATTCCTATATATCCAGAAACGTCAATTTCATGCGTTACTTGGAGTTTTTAAAAAACGTCGGTTGTTCATTAAAGGTTTTTTATGGAGTTTCTGAGTGAGTGACAGGTTAACTAAACGATCCAAAGAGATGATCTTCTAATCAATGTGCCTCGCAATGCAATGACAAGACCCAAATTCATTTTCCAGAATTTTCGAAGATATTTCCAAAATTTCGATGTAAAATCAAAAAATCGTTAACGAAAATACGTTCGAAAAGCTACTTGTTACGCCTGGAAACGATTTTTAAACATCATCGGGTTACTTAAATTATAAATCCGAAGCATAAAAGTATTTCCCCGATAAATAAATTCTATATTCTAATTAACTGATACTGCAAAATATCAAATAGAATTCACTTTTCTCATATTTACAACAAAAATAGTTTTACAACAACAGGTGGCTTTTGAAGTGCCCTTCTAATGCAACGACATAAACGTGGTCTATAAACTCATCGAAACTGCATTGATAATTCCTGGAAATCGATTACCGATGATACCTTTTTTTATAAAAATGATATTTTAACCACTTAAGAATTACGAAGCGCTGAAAAAATTACTTCCTGACTGAAATCCGTCCCCAGCTTGGGAAATTCGAAAAAGTTAAAATCAGAAAATAAAACAGATGATTTCCGCATTTAGTCAGTAATTTATACTTTCAATTTCTCCGCATTTTTGTATTTCAAGTAGTCTAAGGATAAATACGGTTCGAACAGTCTGCTTCTAGGACATCTTTAATTATACGAATAAAATTTCGGTTTTTGGGAATGTATACGATAATTACATCGTTTCGATTTTTGCATTCGCTTTCGGTTTTTCCGTATATTTTTTATTGTTTCGCTGATATGTACATTTCAACTTTGAAAATAAAACGATTCATGATCTCATTTAAAGACATTTTATTCTCCAAGCCAGATCTCCCCTATCAAACGAAGACTAATTAATGAGCAAAAAATAAGCTAAACAAAATGACTTAAATAATCATCTTTGGGCTAATATTGGATGGGACTTTATAACATGAATGATTGAAGATGAACCGACTGTTTGCTTTCAATACCATCCGAAATAAATTTTAGGTGTAAAGAAGATAAGTTCTTAAATATCTCAGATTTCGCTTTTTAAAACGGTACTTAGAAGGAGATTTCGTCTCTGTTTCCTCCAAAAATGCTTTGATCTCCTTCTTCGAGTTTATGGACGAAGCTTCGATCGATTTCCTTTTTACTGATTGGCTTATTGGAAAATTGGTTTCTGCATTCAACCGACTTTACTTCTCTTCAGGTTAACATTTGCATTCCACGACTACCTAGTTTAACAATAAATGCGTATCGGATTTTGAATTAATTTTATGATAAGCATTGAGGAGCTATATGAATACTAACAAAATTCCAATCCTACGCAAAGAACTATCAAAATAGGATACTTAACTTGGCTAAGAAATATTGATTGATTCGTCTATCAACTAAGCTTTCCTTTGATTGTTTGGAAATAATTATTCAGCGTAACCTGTTACGAAATTTTCCTCAATATGAGATTCAAAACTTCCCTAATATTCTTGTCCTTTTTAAGTCGTTCGAGTGAATTTCACAGGAACTCCAGTTTCATTTAAAAGTCACTAACTTCAGGAATGGGTGTGTCATTATTTGGCCTTAGGGCGAAGGGAATATTGAAATTGGTCACATAGAACTGAGTTAGGGAGTGGAAGTCATTGTGTTTAATTTCCCTGATGCCGCAATACCTTTGGATTATAAGTGAATTCTTGTTTTTTTGATTTTTCGATTCACCTTTCAATGCAACCCTCGGTATCATTACACAGGGTTTCCCGCCAAATATTGGACCATTCGTCCAGCATTTGGCGGGACAGTCCCGTATTTCGATCGATTGTGCCGTTCAATTGCATATCCCGCAATTGTATTGCTATTCTCTTCCATATTTACATTAATTAGTGATCAATAGTACGTTTTTCACTTTGAAGATTCCCATTACGTAAGAAAACAAGATTAAGAAAAATTATACGCACATAAAAACTCAGAAAAATAGGCAAATACCTCGCAAATGAGAAAAAAGTGAAGTTGTGCGTCGGGACAATAGTAGCGTGTCCAAGCGACGTCACATTTAACAGCAATTCAATGGTTAGTTTCCTCAGGGACAGTGTTCGTCACGGATAGGATGATTTGACACCTGGTCATCCTTTAATACAGTTTTACTGTACGCTTCCTCTAACGATAGTAGTTATCTGGATTACAATGTTAAGTAAATGAATGGTTTTTTCAATGACTTTAACCTTTTTTATAAGTGTCTCAATATCTGAATACTGTATATATACAAAGCGAAACTAATTCTAATCTCATGAATTACGTGGAAAAAAACAGACACTCGAAGAATAACCTCAGCGTATATTAATCACCCACCTACATAAAAACTTAAATAATATTAGATCGATATTTCATAGGACAAATAGAAATAAATGGTTCAGTCGTTACGTTATGCTTAAGTATATATTCGTGCATACATAAGTTCAGCGTTAATGAGGCGTCACTTTTTCCTTTCAGTGAATGTGATCGACGGTGAAGTGGTGACCATCACCAAAGTGAGTCGTCTGCATATGGGAGCGTACCTGTGCATCGCATCCAATGGAGTGCCTCCTTCCATCAGCAAAAGGGTGCTGCTCAGAGTGCAGTGTGAGTAGTATTCATCACTATTATGGAATATATACGTAAAAACGATTTGATTAAGCTGAAAAGAATACTTTATCTATCGCAATATTTATAAAATGTGCGCAGTCCCAGTTACGTAGACCGTTCTCATAGAGATCTGCGAAATAATCGCCTCTAAACTATGAGAGGGAATCTCTGAGTTCCATTTCTTCATTTAACGTCTGAGTGAGAGATATTTCCTTTATTTATAGTATATTACCGTAGCATGGAAATTTAATATCCATCTAAATGTATAATCATTGTCAAAGTTCGCTGTGCTATATTCGTATCGCACCGTATATCATTGTAGTCTTTCAATGATCGTACGCCATGCAATGCAGCTATTTGCGGTGTATAGAAGTCTATCAATGAAGTTAATAATCTATTATTGGTTTTAATTTAATGCGTGCGCTTAGTTACACTATGCTAACAACCAAATCCCAAATCAACAGTGGTTTTCTTTGCGAAATGGCTTCAATTTTCCGTTTAAGATCGCCATTATTTTGATTCTAGGTAAAATCGGAATGCATAGTTATACTTGGCGACGTAGGGAGAGCATTTCCTCAATGAAAGTTTAATTAACTAACAATTCACTAAACTAGAGATGCCTTGAATTTGGGCAGAGAATAATAAAACATAGAGCTGTGGAAAAATTAAGGCGGCTTTTCTCTTAATTAAAGAAGAGGTAATTCTGAGGCGAACTTCAAAGGAAATCAGAAATGGAAGAGATATCTTAGTTAGCCTTCGCAGGAGAAACTGATCAGCGACAAGCATCTCTTACTTTTCGATTCACGTGTTTAAACCAAGAGAAGCATCGAAGCGGCCAAACCAAAATTAAGGATTTTCTGAAATAATACCGAAAACAATTTATGAAAAAAACATAACTGAACCAAACAGCTATCGTAAAATTAAATTGAAAAAAGAATACAAATGTAACCATTATTAATTCTGGTTTTGATTGGCTGAAGTATTGAAGCTGAAGCAGGGGGGCTCTCTCACAATTCATCGCGCTGAAAGTCCGAAATTTTTTGCATTATTTTTGTATTGTGGCACAGTAAACACTCTTTGTTAGTGAACATTTCCCGGATTGGGTGTCCAGGTTCTTCGCTATTTTAAATTAGTACATTTTTAAGAAAAGCAGTAATGTATTAGAAAAGTGCGCGAATCCTGATGATTATTCAATGACTTTTCACGAAAAATATCGCGATTCTGCAAAATAGAAGTCTTAGCAGAAGCGACCCCGCCTGGGAGTTAGGAATGTAACCTACGAGGAAGAGATCATTTATTTAGATACTTTAATACGCACTCGTGGATCTTATTTAAATAAAGAAAACTTTTAAAAAATTCCTGTTCCCTCTTATCCTTTAATTATTGGACGGGAAAATTCCTCTGATTATTAACCAGACTTGATAAAATTTGTCATTTTTCTTTACAGTCCCTCCGAGTATCGTGGACAAGGAGACAAGTGGTGATATGGTGGTGAGAGAGGGCTCAANTAGATACTTTAATACGCACTCGTGGATCTTATTTAAATAAAGAAAACTTTTAAAAAATTCCTGTTCCCTCTTATCCTTTAATTATTGGACGGGAAAATTCCTCTGAATCTTAAATGCAGGCTATTGAAGTCTTTATAAGTAGTCATGAGATTAATTGAAAATAAACTGCGACACGATACATTATTAAAATTTCATAGGAGCGCTAACGAAGATATTAGGGGCAGTCAAACTAAAACCGAACACCCGCTATAAAACACCTCGCAAAAGTTGGCAACACTGTTATTAAGTATCGATACTGACATCTGTAGGGTAGGAGAAATGCATAGTGAAAACGCACAGGTCCGCAGAGTTGTTTCTTTATTGCTATGGAGGAGAGCATAGTGAAAAGTGTGTTCGTCTAACATTGGAAATGAAGGTAAGCAAAGAAGAACAGAGAGGTGTGGTTCGTTTTCTTGGTGGCTGAGGAACGCGAAATTCTTCATCCCATATCTGCTGTGAACCCTGCATGCCCCTGGCAAGGGTGCAGAAGAGATTCCGCGAAGGACGCGAACATCACATCATTTGCGCCCGGGACAGGTCCATCGCGCCATTACGCCCGATGTGATTGCGCGGATTGATGGTCTGATCCGGGAAAACTGACGAATCACAGAGGAAGACGTTCAGGTCGGCATTAGCCATGGCTCCATGCATGCCATCATCAAAGACCACCTGCAGTTACGAAAAATTTGCGCGCAGTGGGTTCCGCATCAGCTGATGGATCGACAGAATGGCTGCATGTCTGAGTCATTTGCAGCGGTACCGCGAGGAAGAGTATGCGTTCCTGTCACAGCGGAAGAGACGTGATGCCACCACCACCGTGGAGTCCGAGAGCAAACGGCAAAGCCAACAGCGGAAACACCTCAATTCTCCCCCGCCAAAGAAATCCAAAGCTGTCCATACGAGTTCCGGTAAAGTCATAATGACATTCTTCTTCGACTTCAGGGGCCCTCTCCTTGTCGACTTCCTAGAGTGTGTGTGCAGACGAGGGCCAAAACCAATGTGAAGCTCTGTGCAGACACGTTGCAGAAGCTGTGACGCACCATAAAGTCAAAACGCCCTGGAATGCTGTCGGACGGAATCATCCTTTTGCATGATAAAGCCCATCCCCATACTGCCGATCTGATGAGGGATAAGCTTCAGAGATTTGGCTGTGAAACACTTCAACATCCTCCGTACAGCATTCCCATTGTGACTTCCACATTTTCGGCGAAGAAAGACATTCGTGGACGTCGGACGAGGAAGTGCGAGAGTGGGTGAGGTTGTGGATCCGTGGGCGACCTACCTCTTTCTACAAGACTGGAATTGATTGCCTCACCTCCCAGTGGGATAAATGCTTTAACAATTTTGGCAATTACTTCTGAATAAAACAAAGTCCATTGCCACTTTGTAGCGGGTGTTCGGTTTTCATTTGACTGCCCTCATAGATTTTCAATTTATCAAGAAGGAAAATGCATTTCATGCTCCAATTGTCTAAATTAAGGGATACCACCGATCTAGAAATTCTATGTCAAAATTTGCAGATTTCGTAATAAATTTATTTATGAATTTCCGACGTTTATGTGTTCGTTACACTATTATAATCCAGAAAAGTGAATCATACATCCACACGCACGGCCCAGGCACACGAACGCAACCCCACCTATCCGCAGTTTATGCAAACAGCGTAACCATCCCCGAGGTAATAAACTGAATTAATGAAAGGGATTTTTGAATTGGATCCGCAGACTCTATTCCGTCTCGCTCTTCCTTTGTTTCCTCTTTCTCTCCTTTTAGTTCCCTTCATTACGGCGCCGTTCCCTTAGCAACGCATCTCTCCTCACGTACACAGTGGAATCCACTGCTTCCTCCTTTAGCTAAATACTCGATGAAAACACACCCACCTTTTACGATAACCTATTTATGTATTAGTTGGTTTTAAGAAAATACTTTTAGTAATAATTTCGTCTGAAATTGAACGATTTATAATGATTATGTATGCAATTTTGGTGAATTGCAAGGCAATAAATGCGTTAACTTCCACAGTTGATACAGTTGTCTCCACTGTCATCTGGTGGTGTATTTAGAGAAAATATTAATGTGATTCCAAGATTTAAATGGAATTTATTCAGTGGCATATTTCGGTAAATTATGTTTTTTTCATATATTCCACAGAGTTCAATGCTTACTTATTCTGTCTCTCTTTACATGGACTTCAGCCTCTTGCATCTAATTACTATTTCCAAGGTCTCATATTCGCTCCGGTATTATTAAACAAGTATCAAAAATTACTTTCAACCGGGTAAGGATTCTCTAAGACAATTTAGAAGTTTATTTCAATGGCGTCCGTCTGCTAAATGGAACTTTGCCTAAGGTAATCGTATTAATGTAAATTAATCGAATGCTAATCGACACTGAGCCTTATCCCTGTCTCCTGCCATTCTCTCGAGTGTAATGCATCCGCACATCTCTCCTTTGCTTATATCTTGAGTACTAATGCACAATAAATACTCAGAACGCCACGCCCACTCGAATAAACGAAGATTCGCCCATTTTCGTCCGAAAAATCTGAAGACAATCTATGAGCTATTAAATAAAATATCTATTCAAATCACAGAGAGAATCTGAATGACTAAGATTAACGAAATTACAAATAATCGAGAAGCCAAAAAGTGTTTGTTATCGAAAAAAGAAGTATTTTCATGGTCAAATGCAAACGAGTCATTACAAAAATCTCCGACACTACCTATATGAAAAGTAAAGGAAAATTGCAAAGAAGAAAACAACGCCAGAATTTCCGCCGAGAGAGTGCATCGCGTATCCTCAGGCATTTTCCTCAGGTCTCGGCACGTCATGTTATCTTAGAACACGTAGCATTATGGCTCCGTATTTTCCTAGAAGGATTTTAAATCAAATTTCGCTCGCTCCTAGAGTAAGACCCGTGGTACCTTTGTTCTAAATTGTCTTGACGTGGAGTTCTTTCAAGCGCAAAGGAGTTTTTAGAACCCTCGTGATTCCTGAGGTTTCCTATTTAACTCCACTTTCTGTCTCCTTCCCTTCCGTTCCTCATGAATTCTTTACGACTCATTATTTTCAATTCACCCTCTTTCAAACCCTCCTTCGTCCCTTCGCTTCCTCTCAAAACTTGCGCTCTTCCCTTTTCGCACTTCTTCTGTCTGATCGCTTTCACGGCTCCCCTTAAAAGGTCGCTGAATATTTTGATGAGCATCCGAATCTATCCATAATCTTCCGCTTAAGTGCAGCCAATGCTTATTTGAAATGAGTGATACGGATGCTTTTCATACCTTCAATCTTATATATCCTTTTTCATGAGTCACGGAACTACTTTTCATGGCTGAGAAAGCGACTCGTCAAAGAAGTAAAAAAGAATCTGATAAATGCTGCTTCGATTCTGCTTCGATTCTGCCATTCCGAATAAGGAAGACTGTATTTTCCTCGCAACATTTTCCATATATTTCACTCGTTTCGTGATAATTACTTGAAAACGTTATACTTGGAATGAACCCAAGTCTGCCTAATTAATCATGGAATGACTCATCAGCCTGTTTCATTTATACGATTTTTTCCTCGTTCTACTGAAAATCAACGAATAAGTTTTAGCTAAATATTTTAACATAAAAACACTAATTATTGATGATGCCTAAAATAATGCATAGATATGTTTGTATTCGTGGTCAAATTTGAGGCATGACACGTATTTAAACATTCAAGGTGCTTGTAAGTTTTTAATAATAAATGAATCGCAGCATCCGCGTTTTAAATTTTTAGATTTGCTTATCTTAATTACGACGTGCGGCTTAAAAGGTTAATTTCCCTCACAAGTAAAAGATAAAGTATGGGATAAATGAGTTTCGGTAATTTTAAGTATCCTCAAAAGTATTTTCTCGATTATTATTTACCAATAACTAGGGAAACTCTGAAGGGAAAATCAGAATGCAAAATTAATAGCTCTCATATGTTTTCATAATATAAACATTTTCTATCGCCTGGAAAAGTCGAAGACGTTTTGAAACTGTATAATTGAATTATCAAACGTACATAAGTACTATGATGAACCATTCATATCACGCGTGTTCTGTTTTCTACTTCAAAATAGTAAAGTTAAAACTTCGCATAATATGTTTACAAATACAAGATAAATAAATAATACGCCTCTGAACTTCAGTTTATTATAGTAGTAACCATGCGGTCATGCTGAAATCTGCCTCCGTTTCTAAATAAATAATTAAAGATAACGTAACTTTCGGAATTTCCTATAATCACAGGATATTTTCTTGAAAAAGCTCACAATCAGACAAATATTAGCTTAATTGAAGAGAGCAAAAAAAAGTAAAAGATGAAACTTGAAGAACGTCCAATGCTTTTCATTGAGACGAAGACAAGAAAATCGACGACACAATATCTTTATCTGCAACATTGAGTTGTAAAAAGACACTGTGCAGTGCAGTAGACAGGTATTACCAACTAATCGATCCTAATTTTCATTATCGAGAGGTATCGATAGGCCTGGAAGTAAAAAAAGCTCGTGACTGGGACCCGAATGCAAGTTCGAAAAAGAACGGAATGCGGATGATCGATATTGGAAACGCCTCATCCCTGTTAAGGTTCAATCCCTGTTAAGGGCTTCTACTGTTGTTAAATTCTTTGAGCATAGTTTTAGATCAAAATGAATACTGAAAAGAGTTCATTAAAATATTCATCGCATTCAATGTATGTCTTTCATACGCCTTTATTTGACATGCAAAAGATTTTAACTGAAGATTGATTTTCTGTGAATATGAAAACGGAGAAAACAAAATATATTTTCACAGTTTTGCAATTTCATTGGTTATAATCTATGCTTTTCCATGAGTTTCCATGAAGGTATTTATTTTCAATAAATTACGATTTTATTCTTAGTACAAACATAAAACTAAAAAATAAATGCCCTAAATTCCAGCAAAACTATCCTGGTGGTGGTATATTGGTCATCGATCGAATATCTAATTTTCAGAATTGATCGATTGATGAATCCGAAATGATGATTTCGTACAAGAATGAGTTGTTCAACTTTAAGCTGATCATTATCTCTACAATTTGACAACTTACAAAATACAACAACAACAACAACAACATACTGGCATTGAAGAAAAGATATTGTTAAAACTACCGTACTCCAAATAACTACCAATATTGTTTTTTATTAACAGAAAACAACACCTACAGAACGTAAAATTGTAAAAAGAGAAGATACAATATGGCTTATTTAGGGGCTTTGATAAAGCAGTTTTGAATTCAACTTTTCTGTTCCTCTCTTTCTCTTTCAGTTTTCTTCTCTTTCGATAAAAGAGGATCAAATCATAATGGTAGTACTTCCATTTAATTTGCATGCTTCATCGAGGGGAAAAAGTTAAGAAGCTGAAGAATATTATCATGACCGAATAATAGGCAATAACTTCAGATTTGATTGACTGTAGCACACACACACATTGGCGTACAGCTTAATTTTCTGCCAATGCCGAATGGAAAACTGATTCTTCCCATTTTAACTCCAGAGAATTTCTTCTTTGATTACTCAAATGTGATCGAAGTTTAACGAGCAATTTATTTTTGCTCTGAAATTTGGATTAATAATCGGCATGGATGAGAAAACGGGTAGGCATCAATACAGTAGCCATAGAACCAATAAACAGTCAAACTTGCTCTGAAAATATTTCTCCATCAACGAACATTATGTAAAGACATATGTATTAGTTTGGTACATCACAATGCGATGAAAACATTGCTTTCCAATATACTGAGGATTTTTCCGAGGCATTGATGGAATAATCCTGCAAGGTAAACACATTAACAAGTATTTTCAGTTAGAAAAAATATAAATTTGAGGCGCTTCAAAAGGTAACAAAATATGAACATCTTAATATTCTTGACAAAATACGAATTAGACGAAAATAATCAGGTCTTATATAAATAATGTCTGAGTTCACGATTCTGTCAAATAAATTTTACATTCTTGGGATAAATTTAATGTAATTTTCAAATTTTTCATATAAAGAATTAACTAACTAACGTATCCGTATTTTTTCAATGTCCGTCACAGTTTAACATTGATAATAGATTTTGCATTACTTATTTAATACGGTTAACTCCGTAGATGTCATTAGTACACAAATTAATATCACCAACTGCTGAAATTTTGTAGGTCCCATTATTACGGTTTAATTTAATGTACTTAAAAATGGAAATTATTCTGCTATAAGTGGAACAGGAGATTGCAATATATTCAAGATAGTCAAAATTCTTATTTAAAAAATCTCACATCACCTGAATCGTAAATTCAATCCAAACATATTCGCTATCTAGAAGACCTATAGCGATCCGAAACTCACTTTTAATTAGAAAACAGAATTGACAACCGCTCTCGTGTAATTCGCATGGAATATTCAAACATTTTTCAGAAGGACTCTTCAGATTCAATGAAATTCATCGCGTAATGAAATAGTTGGCAATACACCTTTCTAATCAATGAATCATCAGCGTAAATAAATTTGTAAACAAGCGTTCGTTAATATATTTTTACGTTCGGGATCCACTCGATGGTTGCTTCTGTTCGCAAATAACTCTCTTGATCAAATCTCCTTTTGCAGCACTCGCATTTCACCTTTTTTGCGAAATTTCAATTAATCATTTCACGAACGAGTCCATTTTTAGTTCCGAGGAAACCTCGATACTTCTCATTTCTTGTTGTGAGCGTTTACTCCGGAACGCGAGCACAAATATAACTATGGTATTTTAGCAGTAACTGAATACATTGGAAGGATAGAAGAGGTTATTGAAATGTTTTCAGTGAAATCATAAGAAATCGCAGTGACCTAGCAAACGTGAGTCGTCGAATCAATTCGCGATTCACTAAAAGTCAAAAGTAAATTTCTTCGAATCCACCAATTCTCGCCTTTCGCTTAGAAGAAAATTCACTCTATTTAATGATGAAAATGCCCTAACTCTAAACAATGGACCTTTTATAAAGGTATTCATAAACCCCTGCCATACACCACTGTATTTGCGGTAGACGGCCATTCATTACGGTTTAGATGAACCATAATAACTAACATTCAGGTATCAAGGATAATTCGAAACAGGAATTGGTTAATATTATCCAAGTTAAATATTATCCAAGTTTCCTGTGCACTTCTTAAAGAGTAAAGGTTATCGTGCATTGGCATCGAACCAAGGATCAGTTATGAACTATACCCATTACCCATACTTTACTATACCCATTAATCCTATTTATTTTCAAAATTTTAGCTATTTAGCTTTTCGGAAAGTGCCCCGAATAAATTTTAAAAGGCCACCCCATGTAAATCTTATGGGCGAAATTTTATCTGTCCTAGCATAAACCAAGGATATTTACGGTAGAATTCCATTATTATTACGGTTTAGAAGTTCCTCTAGTAATTATTGCTCAGGTATGATGGCAATAACGTATCGGAAGTCACCGCAAAATAGGTTTCGAATTTCCTGTGAATTTCTTATGACGGGATATTTTATCCGCCTTGGCATCGAGCCAAGGATCAGTTTAGCAGTTGCTAAGCTTGAATATGAAATAAAGCCATAAGTACAATTCATGTGCCGAATTTTAGCTATTACGGTTTTCAGGAAGTGCCCCGAAAAATAATTTAAATAAGACGCCCTATGTATCCCTTATGGGCGAAATTTGATATTTCCTAGCATCGAACCTAGGACCATTAGGGCAAATATCTTTACAAAATAAGATAGAAATCCATATTTTCCAACGATAGTTTGAATTTCAACGCTCTATCTTAACAGAAAATACCCTAAACGAATTTTTGAAAGTGCACTCAATGTATTTTAAATGGTAAATTAATCGTATTTACTTTACAACAGTCCAGTTATCGATATATTTAGAAATAAATAAATAATACATTTAGATAAACTGAAGTGTTAATTTTGACGCCTGGAGGAGTTATTTGGTCTCCTAAATTCACTTTCCTGGTTTTCAGTTTACGCAAATAAAATGTATTAAGAGTCGCCTTGATTGTTTTCTTTAGTAATGTTTGAAAATCATTCCATTTTTCTATTTCTTTGGTAACATAACAAATCATGACACTCATTTAAGTTCATAGATACTGCAAAGTAAATTAAAAGTGCCATTTTGGGGCTTCCTAGTTTCGAACCCATGATATCTAGGATCGATTACTCAATTATTCCAAAGTGAGAAACTCGGGGTCTCCAAAGGAAAAAAAATCGCCGTCAGTAAGGTGAGGAAACATTCCTCAGAGAATTATTATTTAGCCAAAGGTTTCGTCATGAATTCGGTAATATTTTGCAGGATATTCTCAATTTCGACGGCTAAAAATACATCAAATCCTCTCGGTGTAGAATGAACATTTGCCAAGCGATTCCAGAAAGAGGTTCAGGAAAAAAATCGCTTTGGCCCGAATGTAATCCCTGTAAATGAGTAGCGCAACGAGAGTAAGAAACCAGAGAAGCGTGAATGAGTGAATCTCACTCGTAATCGGAAGACTGTTTTCTATTTACCTCAACAGCTCTATTCCTTTGGGCAACTGATATGTTTTTTCAACCGAGAACTCGCAAAGTTATAGAAAGTGGCGTTTTTACTTTCCATTATCATTGTACTTTCCAATTGTCTCCCCAGCAACTGCTGATTGTTGAGCGATTTCCTATCTGAAGCGATTTCACTCTATTTGTATGAATTCATAATATTTCAGAATATCGATAATACTCACCAATTGGAGAAAATATCAAAATCTAAAAATCTATTTCTCAGAAATTAACTAAATTCTCATAACATCAGCATCCTCATCCTAATTTAAGGCCTTCTATACCCACTATTCACACCCTCCTCTAATTTATGAGTACATTTCTAAAATTGTAGACATTAACTTGGTATTATGAAAAATAACTTTTGCAAAAACTTTTTGAAGTCTATTTTTCTCATTTAAAATTATTTGCAAGCGACTAGCATTTTCTTGCTTTAAAACTATCACAAACATTATCAGAAATTCATAAATAAGTCACAAAGTTATATATATATATATANTATATATATATATAAGTAATGAATACACATTGATGCATCTTAGATTGAATGCAGCGGCGAACATTTCTCTTCATAAACCTTAAATTCACATATTAAACGTGTCGCATAAGGTATACTCATTGCAACTGTTTTTAAGCATTGATGGATTTCTCATGATTACATTATCGAAGAGTGAATCGATAATCGTCATCTCTATTTTATGACGTGAGCCTTATGCTAAGCGATGCGAAAAGATCATTGCCCAGGACTCGATACGGATGAATAATTTTCTTGGCTTTGGTATTTGGGCTTAACACTGAGCCTTTAATTCGTGTTCTAAGCTTGTGTTTTGCGAGTTATTGTGTTAACAGTAAATTATTTTTCAACAGCGCCGTACAGCTATTTTCATGCACAGAGAAAACGAACTCCCGCCAAGAATACCCCAAATGTACCACAGTTATGGCTGCAGTCTGCGTCAACACTGCGAATGGACCACCGAGGTTGTTTTTGTGAGACACTTCCATCAAATCTTAAGAAGATAATACTTCCTTCACAAAAATGGAAGAAACACAATAAAGGCAGATGAGATAACGTACAAATCGCTGTCGTAAATTAATGATCCATCTTTTATTTCCCCATTCGAGGATCGACCACAACAACTGCAGATTGTCATTTGAGTTTTATCTCTTTCCCAAGATTCATTGCCGTTTGAGAACCAAGCAATGTTTTACCGACACTTTTCTATCGACGTTCTTTTATTGAAAATATCCTCCAAAATATAGAAAAGTAATTTCACGATTATATCGTTGAAATATATTTTTAATGCATAGAAAAGTTTAAGTTAAACGCGAACAAAATTAGGCTGTTAGAAGAAGAGGAACCACAGTGGGTGTTCCCAGTAATGGAGAAATCGGGACCCATTCTTATAAATATTGAGATATACATTATTATTATAACAACTAGTTGACCACCCCCCATCAAGCGTGACGGAACTTAATTTAACTCATTTTAAAAATATGTATATCCATTATCGTATGCATTTGGTCCTCATAAACCAGAAAGTGTCATTTGGAAGTCTATAATTACGTATTTGTGAGCGGCAGGTAGTTTGATTGGCACTGGATAAATTTTGAATTGATTGCTTATAATTAAATATGCGAAGGAATAATTTATCATATACAACTATCAAATCAACATTTATAAAACTTTTGTAATTTTCCACTCTTGACCATTAAATTATAAATAACTGCGCGTTGATTCTCAACGGGGAGAACAGAAGTCGGATTAAAGATATTAAACCGATTTATACATAAGAGAAAATAACATCTCGCATCTTAGTTTAGTCCAATGAGACTGGTTATCGAAAAAAAATGTCTAATCAAAGTTCGAAGCCGAAATCTACAGAATGTGAGTCTTTTAATGGCTTCTCCTTCTTATGAGAGCCTTCTTAGATATCGGTGGGAAATCTTTGCTCGTGTAAATGAAGGTACAATAATATTATTCATCTACTATTTTCTTCAGAGTCTATAAATTCCAATCAGTATGATATATATAAATTATTATTTCCCCGTTGAGAGTGTAGGGCTCTTTATACGTGTTTACCTTCTTAGATTTTTATTACAAAAACCGCACAAAAGCATTCAAAAGTTTAAAAGTTGCCATAAGCAAAACATGGTTGCTATAGACGCTTAAATAAAATCGAAAAGAGAGAAACGCAAATCCCTCTCTCATCTCTCTATAATATATTTATTAGCAGCTAAGACCGAGAGAACATCATTTGACAGCCGCCTCTGTAATTAACGACGAAATAAATTAATAGATTTGGATATAAATGGTAAATGTATGATAAAATCAACCCCAAAACGCTTGAAAATGGTACGAATAAAATAGATTATACTTTTGTTTGTCAAATGAGACAAAAGGGATGTAAATCCGATCACATTTACCTATTTTAATGTATGAAGGAAAACATCTTGCAGTCTGGAGAGTGGAAAATCGCAAGCTACTCGTATCTTACAGAAACGTATGATTGGCTCTTGGGTTCGAACCCGAGCCTTCTCAGAGAAGGTAATAGTTTCCCTGGGACTTTCAACCTCGTAGAAACGGAAAGTAGTTCGTCTCATAGCTCTACATCACGACAGACAGCAGCTAAGCGAGGAATATGTGTCCAAGCCATGATTCAAGTAGAGAACCATTTTCGTAATTGGTGACTGAAGGAAGTTTGCCCTTAACTCCGGGTAAAATGAACGTTTACATAATAAAATTTGTTACCCAAATATTGTTAATAATAAATGAATACTATTTTTAAGTTTATAATACCTTTATAAAGTCTTACACCCATTAAATATCTCTCATAAATTAAGTTTTTGCGTCGGTGGAGGGGAATAAAATATTCAGCAACGAAATAATTTTATGGGCAAAGGAGCTAAGGAAATTTTTTTCTCGGGTAATTAAGGAAAATTCATCTAAGAAGTGGAGCTATTTCAGTTATTTCGCAAATTAAAATTTTTAAAAAAGAGGATTTTTTGGTGAAGAATTTCAGGATAAAATAAATGCCCTAAATTCCAGCAAAACTATCCTGGTAATGGTATATTGGTCATCGATCGAATATCTAATTTTCAGAATTGATCGATTGATGAATCCGAAATGATGATTTCGTACAAGAATGAGTTGTTCAACTTTAAGCTGATCATTATCTCTACAATTTGACAACTTACAAAATACAACAACAACAACAACATACTGGCATTGAAGAAAAGATATTGTTAAAACTACCGTACTCCAAATAACTACCAATATTGTTNTATATAAATATAAACAATCGTGTTAGGAGTGAGAATTCTGACTCAAATGGGACGATTTAGTTAATAGTGAGCGAAGGCTTTGTACCTTAACATTGGAACGTTTTTCATTCTGATTTTAGCAGTCAAATTTTTAATGAAGTTTGGTAAATATGAACTTAAAAAAATGGGCAAGACTCTGTCAATCGGTGACTGGAGAACGTGGTTTTCATCATAAATTAAAATATTTGTAATTCATTGCAGTGGCAACATGGGGGTCAGAAATGGATGGAAAACACGTTCAGGATATTACTTTTTTAATCTCTTTGATTATTTAATTCAACCAAAAGCTGTAACCGAATCTTGTTTCAACGTTATTCTTTAAAAAATTCAATTTTATCCGTGTTTCTTCTGCTTGCATTTCAAACCAAAGCAGCGTTTTGAAATCTTCCCACCCAACCTTAGTCACAGCCTTCGGTAACACACTTCGGCCTTCTGCTGAAGATTACCAGGACGTGTAACGCTCGAGCAATAGGGAAAAAGAAAGTTTAATCCAAATCTGAAATTTCGCTGCTCGGACGCATATTAAAATCGTATCGGTCGCAAGAATTTATGGGATTCATTAGGTGTCAGGGGCACGCAGTTGTCCCAGCGAAGAGATAAAGAAAAGAGCAACGAGAAGCGAAGTAAAACCAAAACAAACATCCGAGGAGTGGAATGCGAGCGATAACTCCATTAGCGTGCTCCGGAATGCCGCTAAAAGCGATACACGACTAAATTAGGCAGAGGAGAAAGGGTAATCTATTTTTCATTAGTGGACGACAGTCGTTGGGAAGATTATTACCGAGGACTGAAAAAAGGGAAGAGCCCAGTCAGGGGCAGAAATAAAGGGAGGCCAGCGTCATAAATATCGATTTCTTCAAAACTAGGAATCGGGAAACGTAAAAAAATATTATTTACTACCACGACGAAACAAATATCTCCTTATTCGTGTTTACGATACTTTTTATGCGTTCTTTAATCGAAACATGGCAACAACAATGAGCATAAAGCCTCGGTCGTTATTTCTCGTTATGATTGCGCGTATGGACTGATTCGTCGATTAAAAAATACGATTAGCCGAGCTCGCTCCTCGACAGTAAACGATTTTAATCGAGTCTTTTACGATCGACATCACATTTGCTTTCCGCAGTTTCGGAATGAAATGTTTTGGTCAACGAAAAACTGCGATGGTCTACGTTTCGCCGTCTAAAGCATAATAACGGTGGAGATTCGTGGATCTTAAATGGTCGATGACGCACTTAATTTGATCGCAATCGCCAAACTACTTGGAAAGAATTCGCAAATTTGGCGATTGCCGTTCAGGAATCGTGTTCCAGGTGGAAATTCTCACTAAATCCCATTCTCTTGTTTGCAAACATTACTCCGGCAATATGAGAAAGTAATATTTCGCAGCGATTTATAATGTCGAATATTCAGTCACGTCGTTCGGTCTCTTCATATTTAAGCAGAAGAGGCTGAATGACGATTGCTTTGGTATTATCAACTCACCATATTCATTCCACAGCATGCGTCTTAGAATGTTTTACTAAGCTTCTAGAATAGGTTTTACATATATTAGGAACATTTGTGCAGTATATAATTTTCATACATAGTGTTTTTAATTGTAAAACTAATTTCAGCTAGTAATAGCTGCTATAGATCCTGTTGACAGCAACTACTGGCAGAAACTATGCAATAATGGTTGAAATATGTTATTGTGGAGTTATTATTATTATGGAGTTTCACATAGTAACATCCATCAATTCTAGAAACTATGTAATTGCACTGTTTAAAACACTAAGAAGCAAGTTTTTAACCAGCTGTCTCTAATGTGCGATGGACCTGTTTAAAATTTTCGTAGGTCGTTACAGATTTCACATCGTTGAGGTAATTTTCGATGTCCATTATTGCAACGACAAACCTTACTTAAGGGTTTATACATTTTCAAAACTTAAAATTAAGAAGTTCTGCAACTTTACAACCAACCGATGGCCCTAAAGTAGCATGGAGATCTGATTGAAAACAGTGAGTGTTACAACTGTTGAAAACAACTTCCGTCAAAAAATATCACTTTCTGTATTTTGATTGCTCATAACGTTCGCTTAAGTGATATAAATAAATAAATGAATATAATATGTTATACTACAATAAATGTTTTGATATAAGTTTATGATACATAAATACGAGTTTAATGAAAATACCGTTTGATAAATATTCCTTTGACGCTGGACACATTGAGTTTCTCTCTTTACTCATGCGTGAGTATTTTTACGTGCATGTATACAAACATAGAAGTTTTGAATGTACGAGGAAACCTTTATGTGGTAAACGTATCGCTATATGGATGACAGCGGTATGGATGGTAGTATTTATTCCAGTATTTGAGAGTTTTTTGCTGAGTTGCGATCGATTGATAATTCTGAAGATTTTCCTTTCTTTTTCTATGACAGATCAGTATTTGAAATGATCGAATACATCTTTGATTCTTTACCTGTTGATAACCTTGATAGTTTTGAAAACGAACTAAGTGAAGCTAGATCTCTAATTCTGAAATATTTTATTGAAATCCCCCATTAATCCAAACAGCTTGCCCGTGACTTGAGTGGCGATTGCCGATGATAAACTGCTCTTCAGATGGGAAACATTCGCACGTTTTTTTAAATGGAGATGTACATGAGAACGAATTAATAGAGCTTCAAATCATTCACGATCATTCATTGCCTAGTTCATTTCGTGATCCCAATGGGAAATAACCCATTTATAGCGATGAAGTATTAAGCGAGCGACGCTAAAAGGGTTCATTTTCACTCCATCCTTGAATCATCGATGCCATCCCTCGGGGCGAAGGTCACCGTGCGTGCGTACATTGAGAATCGCGTTAAGACGCACATTAAAATATCGACAAATTTTAAAAATAACTAATTTCTCTAATGTAGGAATTCCAACATATTAATTAGAGGAACTAAATCATAAATAACATCTCTTTCGAAATTTATCGTCGTAAAAACGTCGTATTTTTTATTCGAAGACCATATATTCTTACTACCACCATTTGGTGGGCTGATTTTTATGATGATTAGTGATGATGGTAAATTGTGGTTTTCACACTAATTTCACGGTCCTTTCCGCAGCAGGAATGTTGGGGTCCTATCCCACCGGGACTACCCAAGAGCCTGGACCCTGATCGGACACATAATATAGCTCATACAAATATTTTAAAACACCTTTATAACTAAATAGAGTTTAAATTATTTTAACTACGTTTGAGGTTAATCGTACTCTTTATGGTAAGATTTAATAAAAGAATTTGGGTCAGAATCAGAAAGAAGAATTGTCTTTTTCTATTATTAATTATGTCCGCCTGCGCAATAATCTTCCCTCCAAACATAATCAGGTGCACTTATAATAATTAATAAATGAACAGAATGTTCTCCTAATTAATAAAATTAATTAATTATCAGAAAATTGAATGAAAATATCTCCTGACCACAATTTTATTTGGTGATGAGAGGTCGTTGTCGAAAACAAAGTTGTCATTTCCCCAATTGGCGCACACGTGAACCTTTGGATTTTATAATAATACTTTAGGTCAATATAAATTAATATTAGGTTTAACAGTTTTAACTTCGGACTGTAAGGCCCACTATTATAAAGTATCCTTAAAATGAACCTAAACCAATACTATAACGGTTTTTTACAAGAAAAGTTAAGATTTTAGGTTCACCTTTATCCCAGCAATCCAATAAAATCCCAAGCCCTAAAGTGAGCATTAGTTAATGTCCACTTTAAGTATGAGTAAAATACCGGGCTGAAAAACCTTGATACAAATTTAAGATTAAATCTTATTCCCACTCTCAAAACAAATTTCCATTTGCTGCCTTCATTTCACCTGCATCATATTAAATATTTAAGCATTTACGCTTTCCCGAACACAGTACATGTTTATAGCATTCAAAAGGAAAATCCAGATAGTAATTTTTATCTGCCTTTAGGAATAAGTTATAACAACTTTTCTGTAGAGCTAAAGGGTTTAAAAATGCCTCAACGGAACTAATATCAGCAAAGAAATATTTCCGTATTAAAAATTGAATTTCGAAAGAGGAGAAATTTACGACGATAGAAAAATAAAAACAACGTAACGAGGATAACGCCTCGATATTCAACGACATCAATTATCAGCGGAGAATTCCGACCTCGCCAATAATTACGCAAATGAAACGAAAAAACGTTCTCCAGCTAATAAAAATATTAATTAAAACTAATCAATTTCAATGTATTTCCGTCAAAACACAACTCAGATTCGCAATCTGGGAATCGATTAAAAGTGTTGATTAGCAAGAGAAGGCAAATATCAACGACTGTATCGGAGAGTGGAACCGTAAATCTTCGTTTGTCGGGGGAATAAATTATGGTCAAATTTGTTTACATAGAATTATAGTCCGCATTAGCTTACAGTCCAAACCTCTACTTTAATTATCGTCCCAATTTAGCGCGAGCTTTTAATCGGCGTTTACTGCCTCGTCACGATTTGTGTCCAGCCCTTAATGCTTAACTATACACACGCATTTGCATATTACACTTCCCCGTGTCTATTGGCACGATTGTAGCCCCTCGTAGGCGACATGCCGATTGACTAATGGACTTCCATAATCGTCTGATCGGTTAAACATTGGAAATGATTTCAAGACTAATGGCGCACTGTGCCGATTTCAGATCTTCACACAAATCTTTTTATCCAAAGTCTGCAAATATATTAGCGGAAATGGAATTGAAATCAAAGAGCGAATCATGCAAACTTTAAAACGCACTTTCAATTAGCCATTGCGCTTCCTGAGCATTGTAACTACGTGTAATGCATTAATTCAAGTGAAGGTGCTCAACGACGATATCACTATTTTTCGTGAATTTGTACGTCAATTTCGAAATTGCCTTTTTTGTCGCATTCTCGGTTGCCAGAGTAAAAGAAAAAGTAAAAAAACATTTATTTGGGCGAATCGGATACTAAGTGAACGTGTTTTTACCAATATGTAATTTGTACTCTCCATTCGTATTCATACGAAAAACATACACATCGGTAACATGTAATTATGTGTGTTGGAACAATGCACAGAACAAAGTTTATATATCGCATTATTCGAATACCCAATTATCTCCAAACGAAAAACCGCAAATAATTTTTGATTAGACAGAAAACACATCGAAGAGCTAACAATATGTAAATTATTGGATGGACACCGCAGTAACTCATGTTCATATGACAACACATTTGACCTTTGGACTAAAGGGAATACCCAAATACCGAAATTTGCAAGGACAAAAAGTTAATAATAGAAATTTTTCATGTACTGACAGCAATTAATATTTTATGTTGTTTTTATATATTAGAAACTAAATAAAAATGTAATCTGGCACGCAATAACCCAAGTTGGTCTTCAATGGACATTCGCAAGTTGGTCTTCAAGGAATATTTGAAGGGAAAATTCAAAAAGGAAAATATTGGTTGAACTAAGGAAGGTTATTATGATAGTAAAAGTTGGGAATTATGAACAAACAAAATATAGTAGAAACAACCACAATTAGACGGATTGATAAGCTGTGTCAATCAGTAGACCATAAATTGTTAGACTAGGAATGAAGTAGGAACCATGGATAGGCGTTATTATATCGCAGAAGGAGGAATATGGTGAAAATATGTTAAGTGAATCTCAAGAAGAGTCCCTAGATTTCTCATAGAAATGTTACTCACACAATGCACAATCATGTTATCCACAAATGGCATGAGGCATTGTTTCGTTTTTATAAGACATAAGATGAGAACATGAAAGCGATCTTTGGCAATATTTAGTGCCATTAAATATTAGCATAAAAGTGACATTAAAAATTAACATAATCAGTGTGAAATTGGAGTAGTGCCTGCATCGACGATATTTTGGACGTATTATTCAAAATCTTTTCTTTTATTTATTAAGCTTAGGGAAAATAATTGCAGTTTATACTACTTTATCTGTATTTTAGTACAACTTCCCGTAGAAGGAAAGAGTATTACGAAAAAGTACATCACTATCTAAATGGAAAGATATTTGGCTACAGTCATTTTGCTTTTCGACAGTTTCAGCATCGTGATATAGCTCATAAGAAACACGCTCATTCCAGGCGAATTAAATATCCATATAATTCATTAAATTAAGCTTAAATACAACGCTTAATTTTCCAGATGTTATTGTTTTTATCAAATTGGGTTAATTATTCCATTTCAGCAACACAATTTTACAAAAACATTCAAGTTTTTTCAGGAAGGACTGAATGAAAACTAGGTAAGGATGTATCCGACTGTACGATGCATTACAAAACATTATTTTCTATTTGCAGTAGGTCATGAATCTCCCACGTTAGTTTGTTAACTTCCTTTCCGAATAACAAAAATGACGCTTCGCACAATTAGACTTCTTTTAGAACGAAATTAGAAACTGGTTGAATGAAGGAGGACAATAATAAAATCGATTGTGGCAGGCTTTAATCCTGTGGAAAAGAGTAACTGTAATTGTATTCATACCATCCTATCCATTTGACATGTCAGCAAGGTCAGAAGGCCAATTTCGCAATTTCCGTTATAATTAGGCGATTAAAGTTTAAAAATGGAACTGGAGTGCATAGAGCTATAGAAATACTACGAAGAGCATATTTTCAACGGGTGGCAGGTTGATTTAATCGGTATGTAATTTATTTTAATCGAGAAAAATTATTCAGGAAGAACTTCAAGGCGTAAGCTTTGAGTTGCTGGTATTTATACGCCCTTTCTTGTCATATTATAATTTAAAATTCCGTTACTCAAACAAACTACCACTATTTATTCACGAACGAAATCAACATCGACGTCGATAATCAGAAACACAAAACACAGGGAGTTATAGTCAATGAAGTGAAATAAAAATGTGTTCAAAGAGAAGGAAAATTTGCTTCCGACATAATTAAACACACAGTAATAGCAGGCTGTTAATAAAGAATACACCTTCTCTGTTAATGTTTTCCGGTACCAAAGAGAGCTTTCCTCGATAAGTGATAAAGTGTCTAAATTAAATTTATCCTCCCTTAGCAACGGTGCAGAAATGAGGATGTCCATAAATTTCGCGTGAATTTAATTTTAAAACGCTCTGAAAGCAGCAACGTCAGCGTAAGATCGTGATTCATGCGCCTAATAACTCATCCTCTGCAATGCACAGCCCAAAGCAATAATCCTCGGTGATGAATTCCGGAGACTAAACAAAAATCATTACTGTAACAAAAGGGAACGAAATTACAAGTGGAAAAAGAGGGGGAAATGTATTCGGGGCGAAAATTATTTCGTGGAAAGTGTGCGCTTAGGCCGATAAAAGGCTTCACCGCGTAGATACAGATTACTTGGAGTTGACACTTTAAGTCTCCTGCACTGGGAAGTGCTGAATATGGCGTGTTATAGAGATATGACGCAAATATCACACTCTTCAGCCGTAGGAATTCCGAAATGCTTCCTCGGCCGACAAAAGAAAGACGGTTTGCACTAATTATTTAGAACATTCAGGATGATGACAACGATTATGTAAAATCTTCATATGTAATGGAACAAAAGCTTGATGTTGCATTTTCTTTTTGTGTTTTAGTTGCCATCTGCTTTCCCGCTTTGAGGAATTTTAAGTATCTTATACCGTAAATTCTATAGTATTAAGCAGGAATTCGTGGAAAGCCATAATGAGAAGGCACTTCGTAGTTTCCACACTAAATGTTTTATTTAAAAACGACCGATTTCGGCTAACGCCATCATCAACAATCATACTTCTAACAATTATATCTTAATTATATACCGTGTAAACTTTTCGAAAATATCTCTCAAATAAAATGTTCTAAAATTTCCGTAAATTTCGTTTGGTTGTTGATAGTATTGCTATACGTTTATGGATTCTTTTAAGCGCTGCCTTGACTATCCTATAAAATAAAATGTCAATAAAGTGTTGAATCAGAAGAAGATCAGAAGAAATTGTAGAAGGCTATCACTCGAGGACATTGGATGAGAGATATCAGAAGCTGGAATTGTATTGTATATATTGCATATTACTCCAATACTTGAGCTTTACTTCTTTACTTTACTTTATATATTTAACTCATATATTTGTTGTATATTCTTCGCTCTAATAAAAATTAGTATTTATATAACAATTATCGATTTTTAATGCCTCTTAGATTCTCCATTTGTCTCCTAAAGTAGCCAAATGAACCTCGTTTGAAGCTTTATACAAACAACGACATTTTGAAACAATTTGCATAAAAAATGCCACATTTCGTAGGCATTTAAGGTCAAGGGCTCGTGGCGTCGCCTCTCCATCCAAAAAGACTCCCTCCGACTGACTTTTACACCACGAAAAGTAGGTCATCCGCCCGATTTAATATTTCACTTTTGGAGGTCGATAATGTATCAATTTTCTCGATAAAAACACTGAGAGACGAATGAAGATGAATCTGGATATTTTCTTCCAGTCCCTCCGATGCTGTGGATACCCAATCAACTGGAAGGCGCTTACGTGGGCCAGGACGTGGACCTCGAGTGCCACACCGAGGCGTACCCCACTTCCATCAACTACTGGACCACGGAGAGAGGAGACATGATCATATCCGGTGAGCTGCACACGAAAATAACAAACGAAGCTTTCATTCGCATTTACTTATTCATCCCTTTGCCACTATCGGGATGAGAGAACAAAACAATGACGAAATAGTGGCATACGCCAGATAGAGACAGCTGCATCTCGTGACAGATTGCATTCCTCGATTAATTGAGTCCCCCAACACCTGTGTCGCCAACTTGATATTTTAAATATGTACGACGGTTGGTCAAAAAGTAATTATTTTTTAAGTAAGTATTTTTTGCCAGACAAAACCAATGCTAGTAATTTTAAATTGTAGTTTCGAATTTTTTGACGTTTTCTGCATAGTTTAAGTTTTCTCCTACAGATAGCATAGCAGTAGAAAGCTTTCAAAATGGAGTCTGACCGTGATACTTGTTACAGACAACGTGCTGTGATCGAATTTATGAAAAAGAAACGATAGGTGATTTCAAAAACATTTGTGTAAAGTCTTTGAAACATCTACAGTCGATAGGAGTACAGTTGTGTATGGGTGGTGAGTGGATCACAAGGCGGTTAAAAGTGAAAACCATAACCAGAGCGAGGACTGGTACCGACAGGGCATACATGCCCTATTGAATCACTGAAGAAAGGCAACGAAACTTAAAGGAAATTATCAGAATAGATTGAGTAGATAAGACATCACTCTTTTATATGCGTAAATTTTTTTTTTGAGGGTGTATAGTTTTTGAGAATAGTGGGACATTACTTTCTGACCGACCTTCGTAGTTATCCTTCGGCGAAAATTAATTTAACTTTCTTATGCAAAACAATAAATAATAACCGGAAATATTAATAGACGTCGTCTGCATCTGCAGTGAGGGATTTTAATACATTTCCTTTGATCGACCAATTCTTCCACTGAAAAGAACCATCAAATAAAAAAATAAATTGGCAATAGCTTTTATGATAGTCTGGAGGGTTTCGAGCCAAAAATAAATATCAGGAATTCGACTACATATTCACTTTGTAACGCTCTCCATTATTAAAACTGGTAACTTTTGAACTTTTATTCTCTGTTTTTATACCTTCTTCCTCATTTTCGATTACCTGCTGTTTGAATTTACTGTTTATGTATTTGCTGTGTTTTCGCGGTTTTTTTTTTCACCCCATTTCTCTGTGGGAGTATTCCCGCAACGTTGGTTGTTTCTTTATTAACCTTAAGATGCAAAGATTATTTCCCATACCGCACTCTTTCTTTCAGTTTATACTTTTATTTTGTACATATCACAATGACATACGATGTTAGGTGGAAGAAGGGCCCACATGGGCCTAACCTCGCCAATAAAGGAAGATCTATGTACATAACAACTCCACTTTAGCTGCCGCTAATTCACCTACGAGTCAGAGCCTCATTTCTTCATTCGGGTTAACGAATTTTCGAATCTCGGAGAATAAAAAGTTCCAGCACCCCCATAGTTTTTTTCTGCGGGGTGTTCTTCGCAAACTTAAAGGATGTCAGTTTGAAATACTTTCAACATATTCAATAACAGGCTCAATAGAATGGAGTAGCAGATTGCTTGGCTGTGATTCGTTAATACGTTCAAGAACAGCATGCGTCATATCCGAACAAGTTTATAAAGGAAAACTTGGATGGAAATGAGAGCAAGCAAACATGTCTGCTGGAACTTATGAAATCACGCTTGCTATCGCTAAGCGAAGCTGGTCTCAAGGAATCTGACGGAAGTTTCGCAACTGCAAAATGAACTTTATCTACGGAAATCGACCTTTGGATAGATGCAAGAATGATTAAAATTTCATCACTTCGAGAATGAAACTAATTATCCGAAGAGGAACTCCCTCCCGAGGTCATAAACTAATTTGCATCCTTTGAAGATGCGTTAATTTAAAGGCAAAGAAATTTCATGTATTGATTGCACAAACTAAGGATTTTGTTGCTTGGAATACAATGATGTATAAAAAGTCATCGGCGACGTTTTAATTGATTTTGAATTGACTCGATGGAAAATTTAGGAAATCATACCCTCTTCCAAGGTACCCGTTTATAAAGGAGCTCTTTACATATTGCTATACCAAAGTAAAATTATAAAATGAAAACTCTGATTGACTTCACACACTAAAGGATGGGGAAACGTAATTTCGATGGAAAATATACACTAATTTTCAAACGATATTCAATTATTCTTTACGTGACTTTTTAAAAACAAATTCTATAACTGAACTTGTGTTAGAATTGAAGATTTAAAGATAACCTAAAATAGTTCTCGGCCTACTTTCAGTATTTCCTTTCAATATTTTGAAGATCATTGTTAGAAATAGCTTTTCCTGATTAATTCATGGTTATTTATTAACGTTAGCTATACTTTTTCGTAAATTAGCATTGGTTGACAATCTAAATGCGAAAGGTCAAGAGCATATATTCCAAGTGAATGGAAACAGTATTCATTCATACAAATTAGCAGTTATATTCGTTTCCTCCTGTTTTCTATTCCATTCCAAAGGGATTTCCAGAATTAGTGATTATGAAAATCAACTATAACCACAAGAGAAAGTCATTTTACATGATCCCATGGCATTTCCTTTCTTTCATCGTATATATAAAACCAAATGTCTGTCCGTCCGTAGATTTTCGTTACCTGCAGAGGTTGTTCTCTAACAAATTTAAATTAGAAACAATGGTCCTACGAAATTGAGGCAAGTGTCACGAGAAAGGAAAATAATCATAGAATCTTATTTTAGCCGTGAAACAGCCATATATATTCGAAGAACTTTGATAAAATACACGGAAAATTCGTAATTTTTTTGGGAAATAAACAAACCAACCTTTTGTCGAACAAGGCAATTGTTGAACCTTGATTTCATGAGTTATCCCATATAAATGCACGGGATTATCAGTTAGTATACTTTTCCATAAGAAATGTACCTAATATAGGCTTTCGTTACCTGCAGAGGTTGTTTTGTTTTAATTATATTAAAAGCAATGGTCCTACGAAATCAAGAGAAGTGTCAAAAGAAAGTAGAATGACCATAGATTCTTATTTTTGTCGTGAAATATTAATATAGACCCGAACTTTCGAAGATTTTGATAAAACACACAGAAAATATTTGGGAAATAAACAACCCATACCTTTGACGACTAAGGCCACTGTTGAATGTCGACTTCATGAATTATCCCATATAACTGACGGAGATAATCAGTTCTTATCATTATTATCAGAAATTTACATGAAGTAGGATTGCATGGCTTGAAAACANATCACACTGTGCATCATATGGAATCATTGATCATTTCAGGTTTTTCCCATGCACGCTTAAGTTAAGCTCGACCTGAATTTCAAAATAGATACCCTCGAATATTGAGCTACAGTTTTTCAATTTTAAAAGAAGTTTTTATTAATGGTGAATTTAAGCAAACGGGGAATCACTTTCGCCTATACGGCTCACTCATTATATTGTAGTTCGGCTACATCATAATATACATAATACATGAACAAGCCGCCTTTTGGCGTGTGGCAGGGGGTGTAAGCATCAAGCGTTTAAGTTACTTCTTTACCTTATTGTTCTCGTGTATCGTTCGCCGGAAGATTGAGTCCCTAAAAAGACTTGTCCTAGCATCTATTTCTCTTATTTTACTCTAATTGTCGCAACGGCCGAAGTAGCAGAAGGGGGTCGCATAATACAGAATACTGCATATGTACTTTCTCTGAATGAATCAACTAATCGCAGCCTAATCTCCTTTCGTTAAAGGATTCCCAACCTGCGTTAGAGAGCGCTCGCTTAACGCTAATTCAGATTTATATGAATCGCCTATACTTTATATTAAATTAAAATATTATTATTGTATAAGACAGTTTCTTC
This sequence comes from Ladona fulva, assembly GCA_000376725.2. Lineage (NCBI taxonomy): Eukaryota > Metazoa > Arthropoda > Insecta > Odonata > Libellulidae > Ladona > Ladona fulva. Next base: position 1,378,330 of record KZ308862.1, read on the forward strand.
ACAAATACTACCGTACTGAACAATATAGTAAAGAGTATACGATTTTCGTTTTATATCCTAACACGCTGCGTAACATCAAATTACGTGATTATTATTAAATATCCCTGTTTCACTTCTTCTTTTGCATTCCTAAGCCTGACGATGAACTGAAAGTTTGAAACCATTGGTTACTAACCAAAATATGTTTGTGCAAAAGTACAGGTTTTATTTATTATTTCATTTATTATCAAAGGGGAAATGTAGAAGATATCAAAATCATCAAACGCGTCACAAAAATTGATGGTAAAATATCATTATTTCAAAATATCACACATCGCCAATAATATTTACACGATAAAAAAGAGAAATTATTTTCTCTATCTCTTAAGCAAAGGAAATGTTGAGTTTTTATTGATAATCAAATAAAGCAGTATAAATTCTGTTAGATTTCAATCTCTCGACAGAATTAATATAAAATATTTCATAATAAAGTAATAAGATCATGCGTAAGGGAGTAAGTATTTTATTTTCACCAAATTATTTATAACTTCTAGCCAAAGGCAAAGAGTCCGTCTATTCACAACTCATCCGTCAAAACCCCTCTGCCATCGTCCAAACGGGAGCTGATCTCCAACGGCGTCTTACTGAAGGCAATTTGAGGACATTTACGTTGATGTTTTTAAAACAAAATATTACTGAATTTTAAATGAATACTTGCTCTTGTATTGACCCCTTCCGCTCGGATAAAACCTGTTTGTGGGAAGAGTATCCAAGTGGAGCTACGTCGTCCTGCATTAAACGAGTAAAAGTGTTTCTTTTTTTAGAAATGATTCCCTTAATTTACAGCAATTTTCCTGTACTTCAAGAGCGAGGCATTCGCATTTTGTTCATTCAGATTAAAACAGTGTAAACGAATTCCCATCATAATTGCTTTACTTTGAAGATGAAAATTCAACTAAATGTTGCAATTTTGTTGTGTTTTGAAGTCAAGTTTTCGTCAAATTTCCATTCATACTCAAAAACATCGGATATTCTTCTTACTATTAATGAAGGCCAACGTTATCTTGGTCTTGGAGGAATATACACTACAGAAAGCAGCTGAAACATAAGCGTTGGACTTACTAATGTATCCATCCATTTTTGAAAGCGACGAAAAACACAAATTTTAACTATAAAGTTTCTTCGTTTAATTTTATGGAGATATTAAAATATATTTAAATTTATATATTAAAATCAATCATTTATTCCACAAATCCGTTTTTTAAACATTATTTATCTTTTTGAAATTTGTTTTGTATTATTAGAATGTGTTACACTTCTGGATGAAAACTCTATTGAAAATCCCCATTCCTAATGAATAATAATAATAACTCGTCTTTATTTATAATAATAATAAAACGACTTTATTTCAGGGCGAGATTGAGACTAGTAAGTCTCTTCTTACATCTAGCCCTATGTCATAAAAGATGAAAAAAAATAGTTTATGGGGTTAAAATATTTATGGGCGAGATTGAGACTAATTCGTCTCCTCTTACATCTAACCCTTGCAAACAGTGTTCGGTACAGATGAAGATATATGCACAAGGCGAGGGTGAATTAAGAAATGTAATTCTTATTTTGCAGAATCCTTGGTTAAAACAATCAACGCCTTTGAGTGCTGTAATTTAATTTCTACTGTAGATCAAAGTATAATATGGCACTGAATATTCTTAAAGATAGAACTCTTCTATTCATGTTTGTTAAAATTACAATGGGAAATTATACTATCCGCTTATTTCAACGTCATGTGCGAGGGAGAGAAAACACCAAATACATTCCAGACTGTTTAATTTCTGCTCGATTTTGAGTACGAGCCCATTATGATATTCTCATCGAAAACTAACCAGAACATCATTCCATTGGAATCATGAATAACTATCTCGATTTATGAATTAAACATACGGTTACGAAGTTCCTAATTTGTGGGAGTAGTAGACTGATTTTCTTAGCCTAACCTTTAAATGAGTTTTCTTTTATGCAGATTTCGAACTTCGGAGGAACTTTTACACACTGAGTAAACGCCTTTGTAAGATAAAGGATCTTTAAGGGTGCCCGAGGCAAAATGCATCGAGTTGAAGCGAACGACTGGCTGATGGGCCCACGTGCTAAATTCATTCGCGGGTGAGGAAGAGTAACCAACTGATCTCTTTTCGAAATTTCTACTTGGATTTAAACAGTCAAAAAACTAGAGGTGTAAACTTTTGTAGATGTTTAATTCAGAAAAATTAACCGTTACGCTTTCAGGGACGCTATTTTAACAATACAACACTCAATGCTTTAGTTAAAATTTGAATTATTTCATGTTTAAACGGAGCTGAATTTCAAATGAAGTAACCATGAGGCGGCTAAATTTATTCTTATTGTTCGATTTTATTTATCCCTATTATGTATGCCCATAGTCTATTTTATTGCATCACACTGTGCATCATATGGAATCATTGATCATTTCAGGTTTTTCCCATGCACGCTTAAGTTAAGCTCGACCTGAATTTCAAAATAGATACCCTCGAATATTGAGCTACAGTTTTTCAATTTTAAAAGAAGTTTTTATTAATGGTGAATTTAAGCAAACGGGGAATCACTTTCGCCTATACGGCTCACTCATGGACATATATTGCAGTTCGGCTACATCATAATATACATAATACATGAACAAGCCGCCTTTTGGCGTGTGGCAGGGGGTGTAAGCATCAAGCGTTTAAGTTACTTCTTTACCTTATTGTTCTCGTGTATCGTTCGCCGGAAGATTGAGTCCCTAAAAAGACTTGTCCTAGCATCTATTTCTCTTATTTTACTCTAATTGTCGCAACGGCCGAAGTAGCAGAAGGGGGTCGCATAATACAGAATACTGCATATGTACTTTCTCTGAATGAATCAACTAATCGCAGCCTAATCTCCTTTCGTTAAAGGATTCCCAACCTGCGTTAGAGAGCGCTCGCTTAACGCTAATAATAATAAATTAATTAAATAGTAATAAAATTAACTTAGCTACTAACAGGTGATATTGCTCTCCATATTTATTCCAATGAATGTTTGAACTGAATATACAGAAATTTAGAAAACTAAAAAGGCCTGGTTGTGGCAAACATTATGTCATCTTTAGGTAGTATTCATGGTTTCTGCGGAATCTAAAAAAAATATGGTTTGCAAAAAACACGGTGTTCGAAAAAAATTCGGGTAAGGTTTGACGACGTAAAAAGTTCTTAATGTTTCAAATTATATCAGAATCATGGACATAATTTCGATGTTAATTTATTCCAAGTTTATCAAACTATCCAATATTCAACCGAATTGGCAAACTTACTTAATTTGCGCGCTATTGACAACGATACGCCTACTTTAAGTACATACATACATAGAGACGTGACCACTGAGCACTGAACTTGGACCCGAAGTTCAAACTGTCTCCTCAATCTCTAACGAACTAAAGACTTAGTTCAAGATTAAGGAAATACCTTCCTGAGAACCTCACCAGCTATCACAACATTCTTGAGAGGACATTTTGGGAAAACTCCTTCGTCCTCCATTGAAGTTATTCGGGAGAAGTGGCAGGGATAAGGCAGATTCCTCAAGTATGAGATGGACTTTAAAGTGAATGCAAATCGTCGTTGAAAGCCACTTAAGCGGTCAGATTATTCTACGTTGATGGAATATCATCTCAGGCGACACTCGCAAGTCAACAAATTCCCATCTCTCGCCTGTTTATATTTCGACGTCTTCCTCAAACTTTCGATGGGATTCTTAGAGGAAAAATTATATGGAAGAGAGTATTTTGATGCGAAGTTACAAAAATGTGCGTAGATTTCCGATGGAGATTTTCTAAGGGTGCGAGTATAAAGTAAAGTGTGGAACTTTTTATGCCTATATCCTTATCCGTAAGATCCAAGAACAAAGAAATTGGCAGAATTGATCAAACAATCTTGAGATTTTCTTGTATACATAACCGTAGTCAGGAGAGGCCGGACTGAAGTATAACTATGTAAGGGAACGGAAAAATCCAATTTTACTGTTATTAACTTCATAGATAACTATCACTACAACTGATAGCTGATGAAAAGGTTTGGTAAGGCCCTCAACTGGAATTTGCGGCGAGCATATGGAATTCAGCGGATGAAACGTGTACTCCCGAACTCTAGAAAGTGCCGCGCAAGGCGATTCGAATAAAAAGTTCAAAAAGTGCTACGATAGAAAAGCAAACGTTACACAAATGCTCTAGGATGCAGGTTGGGAATCTTTGAAAGAGAGGAGATTAGGCTGCGGCTGCTTGATTAATTCAGAATTAGTACATTAAATCGGTATTTTGCGACCCCTTTCTGCTACTTGGGTCGATCCGAGCGTACAATAAGAGAAACAGATTCGCTGTTTTAGGGACTTATTATTACCGCGAACGATACGTTACCACAATAAGGTAAAGAGGTTACTCCAACTCTTGGTGTTCATATCCCAGATGGCGGCTTGCAAAGTATTTATGTAGGTGTAGATGATATTGAATGAGATGTGATGTGATTGCGATGCTTGTGCGAATATTTCTGAGATATAAACAGTTACAGAGTTTCCGTTTTTTCTCAGAAGTGAGGATATGTTTCCGTCAATATATTTATATGACCGACTGATAAGTCTTCTTCGGCCAAATTCCACAGTCACTCCCAAACAGACAACCTTGGTGACAACGAAAGGACCAAATTTGTGCTCCTGTGGACCTTTATGAATGCCAAAGCGTTTGAATTTATTTCTTCGCAACAACCAGTTTCAATCCCGTACCTGCAACGCACATTAGTTGTTTTCCAGGTAATCTGTGTACGAGAAAATGTTTCTCGAATGCAACCTTTTACGAATCGTTACATAATTAATTCTTTTTAATATTTCGATATACCTTTATCTTCCAATAAAACTTGTTTCCTTCATCTACGGATTTCAACCCATCAGTAGTTAGAACACAAATTATTTATTGGGAAATTATTCGGAACTTATGCGTGAACCAATAATGATTTACTTGTTTTAATTTGTTCACATGGAGTTCCATGACATATTACGACTATTTGAGATTGAATTAGTCAGCTCATTACATTCATTACTGTATACGGGTGATATGTAAGGAAGAAATGGTAAGAATTGAAAATAAAAAATTATATAATAAGGATTTTAATGTATGTCTTATTAAAGTATCAGTTACTATCTTATGTAATTTTTTTCCTTGTTTACGTGCATGAGGAAATGAAATACTCATCCAAATTACGTACTATTTATTTGTTAAGTATCTAACGTTTTTCTTCCACACCGGTATTCCAACCGAAGTTATGAACGGAATAAGGAAGCAACTAAACTCTGAGGTTACAGAACTCGTTAAATTTGGTTTTGCGACAAATTTAAAATCACGACTGACCTTAATCTACAACTCTAATTCATCAAAGTCAGCTTTAGAATCTCATACTTCCTAAACTACCATATAATGAAAGTCCATGGATATCTCTGTAATCCTGGTTTTAAATGAAAGACCATGTATAGTTTTAATAAGGAACCTAGACTTTAGATACGTACTGAATTGGTAAAACTACTGAAGCTTTCTATTATCATTGCATAATGACGTATTATACCCCTATGAATAATATATACCGCACGTCCTACCCTTTATCTCCCATACCAAAGGAAATTCTTTAATCTTGAAGTTTGTTTGGTTTGTCTTTTTTACAACATTTTCTTACCATTAATTTACAGTCCTAGTCACATCATACAACTCTATTTACTGCTGTACAAAAAGCACCGTATATTTTACGTTGATTTATTTCAAAAGCAACGTTTGATGTGAAGCAGTAAATTAAATTATGTAAAATGTCAGCGTCAAAAGCGAAACCTTTCATATGTAGGTGAGGAATATTGCATATCGAGCGATTTTCATTAAAATCAGCGAGTACGAGGCAACCCTATGCTACAATGCTATTTCGCCGCGCTTCCTGAAACGATAATTTAAAATCGAGCAAAGCAAATATTTGCAATTCACCAAGAGTCATTGGGCTTATTAAAAGAATCGAATCTCCGATAGCGAAGAAAGAGGTTTCGCTGAGCAAAAAACTGATAATCGATAAAACAATTTTCCCTTCGCAACCGTAAAACCCGTTTGAAACTTATTCAGGAGGAAAGGAGGGAAAATAAATGCTTATTTTCCATCAGCAAAGCAATCTTCTCCATTGAGTGGAATTATATGAAGACTTCCAATTATTCACTTTCTTACTTTGAGGAAATACTTCCATAATAGATACAATATCTAAAACCCATGCCCAGTAAATGAGCTTTAAAATATGTACATACAAACGTAAGTGTACCTTTGTGTATTCTTCGTTTCGTAACTGAATAAATTAAATAAGACTTTTTCGCGATTTCAATTCCAATAATTCAATTTGATATTTGTTTCTTTATATCGGAGTTTCTAAAAATTCCAACTTATCTTAATTCACACCGAATTTGCGCATGTTTGCAAGTATAAGCTATAACAAAGCTCATTAAAACAATTGAGAGCTTTCTTATAAACTCTCTTAAATGAATTTACTACCCTAAATCAGATCTTAACTTTTGTAATTATACATTTGAATTCTTATTACGGATAAATATCTAAATTTCCATCGCTTGGAATCGAATTCTCGTTTTCCTCATTGGACAACCATGATAAAGATCTGTGTAATTATTTCCCAAAAATAATAAACTTAAATTTTATTCGAATAGGTAAATAAATTCATCACAATAGCAACTATTTTCCCTGTTCACCTCAAATTTAAAACAAAATGGGCCATTCGATCTGGTTGGTTAAGATCACACTATTTTAACGGAATGTACAAAGTTATTGGAAACAACCGTTTCTATTAAATAAAAGCTCATTTTCACGAAGAGAAGACTTTTGTACGATTCGGTTGCTTCTGTCACTAATTTTATCAAATTGAGAGAGAAAAATCCCTCAAAATCTATCGAAGGCCGCGTGTTATGCCAAGTTTTCTAATGTATTGTAGGTATATAATTTTTCCGGATGAAATAAATGAATGACGCACAAACATTCATCTATCTAAAAAATTGCTATAACAACGTTTTTTTTAAGGCTAACAGAAAATCTAAGTTTAAAGAGAGAGCGAGTACAGTATTTTCTACGATTGTGTTTTGTCGTCTGAGTTACAAATCGAATCAACGATTCGTACCCAAATGGCGCATTCGTTCGCTGTAAATCGACTTAATTGTCAGAGGCGACAGAACCTCCAATCAAACGCCCATACACACCGCATTTGTACAACAACTCCCAGTAAAATTGCGGATCAATTGGATGTTATCTTAAAGTAATTCAACCGTAAATCCCCAACTCAAATAGAACTTTCAATCTAGCTTTCGTTTTTCGCAACAAACTTGGAAAATTCCAACGTTTGTAAAGCAGACTGACCTTATCTGTTTTCGCCAAATAACAAATGATCAAAAATCATTGAAACTGAGAGGCTTTCGATCGTTATCATCAGAGAGTTGAGTCCAAAATTGAAATATCCGTCGCTGCTGCCATTAAAACAGCGAAAACGAAGATGATATAATAACGACAGTAAAATATAAATTAGAATTTTACAATTTCCTCTTCCCCGTATTCGATATAGTTTTCATGTATAAGTCACTGGGTGAACCTTCAGCTAAACATTATCTAATAATTAAAATCATCCATAATCGGCAATGTAATCATAGATGAATAGACATATCACGAGTGTGTTGGTGAGAAAGTGTCTCTTCCAATAAAAAGAGTACTGGTAGCATTGTTTAAAGGGCTTCGACAGCTTGGGTCACTTCGCCCCCCACCGAGAATCGAACCCGGGAACACCCACCGAAGTCGAACTTGGCTACTTTGGCCCACTTGGCTGTCCGGGAGCCCCATAAATCATTACGCTAATCAATTATATTGCATCACACTTAAAAAGGCTTAATTCAGAACAAGCACAATATCCAACTTTCAGCTTATCTTATCAAGTTACGACGAAACGGCAGCTAATTAACCCAAATTAATTATTAATGTTTACTATTTTTTAAGGATGCATCGCAAGTAGATAATGTCAAATTCAAATAACTACGAAGAATATCCCATATTTAATGAGAGATCATACATAGTACTAGCACAAAAATTAAAGTGGACATTTATCTTTATGAAGTTCGGAATGCCTTGAGAATGTTAAACGTTTCTGATCATAGGATAAAGGCTGGATTAAATTAGCTGAAACAAGCTATTTCCGTTCTTACGTGTCATATTCATGATATATCACAATTGAGCACTTTGAATATACTCTTCTTTAGTGAAAGGTTTTATTTTGCTTATCGAATAAATTTTATATTTGTGTGCCGAATATCAAAATTTCGTATTTTAATTCGTGGTTATGTACGGATTTGGATACCAATACGGTTTTCTCATTACAATGGGATGAAATTGAGTACCAAATATCTTTGATTGTAAAGGAGATCGTTCAAAAGTATAATTCAATTCACTGTTACGTGAATAAATATACAAATCTAGGATAACAAAATGGAGGAATGGACCGTGATTGAGTACTATGAAAACGTATATGATGGAATGAAACGAACGCTAAATTTACTGACCTGCGATTCGTTCAGTTGTTAACCCATGTTGGGGTTTTATTTTGCCGTAGACTGCGCTCTTTCTTTACACTCACTGATTATAGTCTGTGACCCGATTTCTCTTACATAACGACCTGGAGTTATAGCAATCACATTACTCCAAGTAATCGCATTGGTGTGATTCAAGTCCAAAGGCAACATCGCCACTCTGTCAAAACAAACGTCATAAAGGCGACACAGGAGAGTGTTTAAAAATGGGTCCACTTTTTCCTTTTCGTAATCCGCTATTACGGGATTTTCCGGAAGATATCTACTGCGAGCAGAGGAATTTCCATTTTTCCGGTTTAAGGGAGGAGGCAGCGAAAATCGAACTGCATTTTGCCGATACGGACGATAGAAAACCATTTCATAATTCCGAATTCCCAAGGCTGCTGATTAAGCCCAAATTAAAACCTCCCTCGTAAATTTTTCACCCTTCTCTTCCAATCTGGCATCAATCAATATACGGCGCTTTGTATTGACAAAAAGTAGCTTCGGAAGGGAAAATTATCGGTCCAGAACAATGACGAATTACATACTAAATATTTGAGGTAAAATTATGCAAATTTCACATCTTGCGAAATTTAAAATGCTCTCTCGACCCTTTAAGTGATCATGAGAAACCTTTAACACCTCCTATTTTAGTTAATATTTTTAAAATGTAAACTTTGCCATACCATTTTCATAACATTCTCAACGAGCAAATGCTCACCAACGCGGTCTTTTTTGGAATTTATAGAAACTGCTTTAAAAATTATTAAGTTAGTGTCAACAAAAGTGGCCGAGGTAGTTGAGAAACTTTCTACATGCGAAATGTATTACATTTAGGTGCAGCGGATACCTGGAAATAGATAAGAGTATCTGTCTTAGGAAGTTTGAAACGAATAATGTCTGTTACAGAGATTAGCAATTTAAATTAAATAAAAAGAAATAAGGTGATATACACTGTTTCAGCTGTGAATTCGTGGAACATTATACTGCAAGACAAGTTTGTTGGAGTTTCTAAAAATCTTAAACGTTGTATTTATGGGGTTGTATACCAAACTCAAGTTGAGTTCAAGAAAGAAACTTCAAAGATGGGAAACGTTAATATGAATATGAAAACCCAGAAAATTGACGGCCATTCTTACCCTCACGATCTACGTAGAAATTTAGATATGCAAAATTGAATTTGAATTTATTTTTACCGATTTTTCCTGTTGTTTGCAATCGAAAAAATTCAATATCATTAAAGAGAGAAAGAGTGGCGTCTGATTAAGCAGCCAGAGATGTGTTTAAGAGAAAGTGTTTGGACTGATCACATCGTGGGAGGATACGCCTTTCAGGCGGGAGGTCCGAGTTCGCATCCCGCTCACACCCGAATTTTCTCTTTCAACTCTATCGATATCTTTAAAGTAACGATAGATATAAAATAATAATTTGGTGGCTCATCCACTTAAGTGAAACACAATCTATCCATTACTCTTTGAATCCAACTGAATTTTTGAGGACCAACGGACACTGACCATGTACACTGAATATTGGTTAGAACGATGATAACGTAATAAAAAATCTACCATTTATACTTTCTATAGAACGGTATATTCGCAATAAAAGACTAACTGAAGCGGTTATGGATGAGTATTTAATTGTGAAGAGTAAAAATAGTTACGGAGTTGTGTACATACAAATATAGAATTATGGATGTATTCCACGTATTAGATTCGATCAGTCATCTGGACCAAAATATGCGTGTGCTGATATCCGCAACAGTAAACACTGATCCCATTCTATAAATAAACACACGATGGCTTCCATAAAGTGCGGACGACCAACTGCGGTCGCAAGCGCTTTAAGGAATATTTTCCGGCAGATAATTCTTGCATCTTACCCGTTTTACGACTCCCGCACGCACCGGTTACCGAAACTGTTACCTAACTGCGACATCTGTTACCAGTAAACTAAAATTGATAACGGTTCCCCTCTTTCATCGTTGATTGAACATCTGCAAACAATGGAAGGCGACAAATATGTAAACTTCTGTTATCTCTAATTGCATGCGGTCTTCATTTGCTCCATAATTTCAAATTAAACATACGAAATGCATCCAAAGAATACTTGAGGCAACATAATAACTATCTCCAACGTAATACTAATCCAACGACGATTAATCGTCATCCAGAGGATGACGATTAATCGTCGAAACCGGTCGTGTGTTCTTATTAATAAAATATTGTGGTAAAAGTACAACAATTTTTCCATAATTATTTCCATTATGGATTACCACAACACCTCGCCTACTTCAGTGAAGTTTATTTAGCACGAAGTTTACAGTTCTTTTCATAGCATAAATACAGAGATAGTGGGCCTATTTTGAAGTCTGGGGGTAAGTCTAGTGAAAAGACTAGAGAGCAATTTTTAAATTATCATTCCTTGCTGAGTTATTTAAATTGCTTGTTCTAGATAATTTTTTTCCACCTGTAAAACCATCAATAAAGTAAACATCAACCTGGTTTTATCGAAGGCAATTTCATGTAACCAAACTTGTCAACTCTACAGAAAAGCATACTTGAATCTTTTAACAGTGGCCAGCAGGTTGATGTAGTTAACACTGAATTTTCCTAAGTATGTGATCTAGTTCCTCACTCTCCCGCAATANATATATTAAAATTTTATAGACTTACGATTGATCAGGGATCAAGCAAATGCGATCAGAATTATACATTTTAAGTTAAATAAGCGCTCCCCGTCACTTTAACGAGTAGTTACTTATATTCTGCCTGCGCTACGCCACAAGGCTCTTTGGATCGCCATCATCGTTTGCTAACAAAAGCCTAAGAGTCTGGTTGCGAGGTAGTTTGACCTCGCTGTCAAAACTCCAAGTACACTTGAAATGTTGGTTTTATTTTGCTGTTGCTTTTACAAAGGTTAGCACAAATGTGCACATTTACTACAAAGCGTTTAAGGCAATCAGCATTCGTAAAATGTGCAAAGCGCCCAAAAAGTATGTATTCACATAACTTTTGATTCATAGACCTTCATCAATATAATTACTAACATACCTAATTTAATCAAAACGTTTAATATATTTTTTACAATTATTTCTCCAAATTATCTGCTAAATGACTCTTATAGTATTAAAGATGGCCATACTTTAGACAGTTACATTGATGCCAATTGTCCACAGATAACATTTTAAGACTACCATTTAAATAATAATGTTTTACATACAAATTTTTCGATCATTATAACATTTAACAATTTCAATTATTATAATTTCGAAAATCTATGCTTTGACCTCAATTTATCCTAAATTATTTTGTTCCTCTCCCCAAAGTGAGAGAGGAACAAAAACTTAGGTCGTGGAAGATTAAATTCTGTAATAACGCGTAAAAGTTGTGTTTCTATTCTTATTATTCTTACTTCATTCATCTAAGAAATGATATACTCTTTTTAACAGAACTTCAAATGTATTCGAAGATAGAATAAATGCGTAACTCTGCACATTTCAGAGTACGACAGGAATTGAAATGCGTACATCGGAGGGGTCAAATCTAAAATCCATTTCATTTATATCTCAAAGGGATCCATCTACATAGTACACTTCAAGTCTCCTTTCGGCGTGTGGCAGGGGGTGCATGCACTGTGACTCTACTTCCTTGAAGATCACATCCGCGTATCGCTCATCGAATAAATGCATTCTTGAAACTACTAGTTGCAGAATATATTTCTCTCTCAGTAACTGAACGGCCTATGTAACAGAAAGGACAGGGAGAATATCGCCTACATCTTCTACGAAAGTAGCTTCTCTGAACATGTTAAATAAATTCAGTCTTTCTTTCAATCTTCTACCTTCTAGATATTCCCATCCTGCGTCCTGAAGCATCTGAGTGACAGTTTTTTGCGAAACGTACATAGGAAAATTGGATTATAAATACATATATGTATGCGCATACATACTAAAAAGTTCCATTATCACTGTAGGATAATAAATGAAAGTCGTAAATGAAACAAAGGCATTGCATGACAAAATGATAGCAATGGATAAGACTCCTATGATAGCTCGAGAATGATGTGCGGTGAATGCATCGCCAAACATACGCAGCTACTCGAAAACTATTGTAACGCTTAATTTAAAAGTGAACACAGCAGCATCGCCTAGAGATTAAGCAAAAGGACTTTTTTGTAAAACTTGAAGATCGCTCGGAATTAAATCAGCTGCGTAACTCTGAAAGGTCCGAATCAATTGCTGTAAAAGTCAGAAATCGCAAAGGACCAGGAAAACAAAGAAAAAAGGGTCAAATGGAGAGATCCTTCAATCCTGCTCCAACTCTTCATTTTTAATTTTCACGTATTCGTCTTCAAACTCATTGATAATCGACGAGCTAATTTAGTCAGCTGTAATCTGATCCGTCATCGACTTATTGGCATCGAAAGGAGAAAGTGCAAAAATCCAATTATTGGACAAATTCGCTTAAAATTGGAATGTTTGCATATGGGAGAGAAATACGACTTGTGAAGAGCAGTGGAAAATAAAAATAGCCGCTAAGGTTCGATACTTCATTAATTGAGCAGAAGAACCACCTTTAACCTCGGGTCTTTGCAGCAGAAAATATGGCATTATAAAATTACTTCACAGTGTAAATTCCTCACTACTACATAGATAATAATTTAATATAATAAAAAGCTAGCGTTTCTTTGACCGTCATCTCGGAAGTGCATTGAAAATTAATTTCACGAACTACCGGATGAAATAGAATTATGAAATTTAGGGATTCGTTAGAGGGCCAATGGACATATGGAATCTGTTTACCATAGACATCGTTGGCTCGGCTAACTCAAAATTCTTCCATAAGAAATGCATGGAAAGTTATTTACGATAGTTTGCAGCCTTTCTTTTGCATAATTAAATTAGAAATAGTGGTTTTAAGAAATAGAGAAACCAAAAGAAGAGAATTGAATAAATACACTTATTTTAATAGTAGAGCATAGTTTAAGATTCGAAATGGGGAGAATTTGGACAAAGATAACAAACATTTTCTACATTTAGTAGAATTTTGTAGTTATAAACAGTGTCATAGATAATTGGCGATTGTTACAGCCGAGTACATGGGGTTTGCCATAAGAATACATTAAGATGTAAGGTCCATATGAAATGTATGGTAAGAAAATTATCATCTCTTTGAAGAGGAGGCAATTTTTCATTTTGTGATTTCAGCCTTTACAATTAAGATAAACAAATGGTAAACTAAGGAAGTGTTACTTAATCCGCAGTATATTTAAAAGGAGACATGTAGTGCTTTGTTAAGATAAGGGAGGCGAGAATAAATCAAGTTATTCATCGGCGACGCGTGGGAAAAGGAAAAAAAAAGACACTTTGGGAGATTTTCAACTAAAATGAGTTGTACATATTAATGAATAGATATTTCATACCTTTCAGATTTTTTTTTAATTTGTAAAAGAAGTCCGCTTATACTTCTCGCATTAAAGTTTATTATTATTGACATTTAACCCTCTGGAGAATAATATCTT
>KZ308862.1:1395795-1479636 GCA_000376725.2 Ladona fulva
ATATATATATTTACGCTATGACCCGAAATTGAATCATTAGTTTGTATTTATATTACTCTTTCTAATACCTCTCAAAGAGCCAAAAGTGTCTCGGATTCAATACACATCTGAAATAAAGAGTTCTATTACTAACTTAACTTATCAAATTTTTCTAGCGATTTCATTTTTATTGAAAATTCCCTCGTCTTATTAAATTAATCCCTTATTTTCCCACATTACTCTTCGTTTGGGTTGAATGAAGCCCTGTCTAAAGAAACGACCATACCTCGTATATTTCCTGCGTTACGCAAAAAAAACCGTTCGTATTAGAATGGCCCTTAATCCTCTGGAAAGCTGCAGAATTTGGAGATGGTACTTGACTATCCAGACTGGGGTCGGTATGGATAAACAAAGAGCCACACTCCACCGTCCAGTCCTTAATCCGTGGAAAAATAAAGGTCCGAAAAAACTATGGGATGAAACGAAATTGACAAAGATGGGTAAAAATGGAGGTCTGCCCCCAGCGGTTAAGTGAGTTCCCCCAATCTGTAAAACATACGAGAGAATCAATCCTACACCGAAATTCCAGTGTCCCTTTGAAGTGACGAGGACGTAATGAAAAAGCTGCGGATAAAGGCCACGCCGCTCCCCATCGCTACAAAAGATCCATCTGCTCACCTCTTCCAAATGCTATTTCCAATGGCAGAGTGTCAAAGGTGGATGCAGAAACGAAAAAAGGAATACGGAATTATACAACGCATCTCCTTCATCCCGGGAATGTGACTGATTTCCCGAGAATTTCTACATTTAACCACACATTCCCGTTACTTGCTAAAGAGACGTTATAAGACTCCTAAGTTTGACGTAAATTTCGAACTATTAATCATTGAGAGAAATTACAGCCGAGTCTAGTCCCCTTTTCATACAGTATCCTGGCTGAGATTTTCATTCATTGGACGAATTCTTTGAAACTGATTTAGGCACAAATTTTTATATAACTAATAAAATGTCTATAATTTTGATGATTAAACAAATCCTTACATAAATTGAAAATAAGGAAATGATCAAATTCACTTCGATTGCTCGATGAGGAAAAAGCATCCAATTCATATTCATTTTGTACGAAGCAGCTACGATACTTATAATTATCTACGCTATGCCATTTTTGCGAATTCTCTTTCTTTCAAATCTGTATAAATTATGTATACGATAATTATACAGATCATTTCAATAGAGAGTTTTAATGTTTTCATTGTCAATCATTCACTCGATTAGATTTAGCAGACAAATGTCGTAATTGACAGTACGATGAACTTTTTCTTATAATTACTTGAGTTCGGCCATTTCAGTAAGCGTCATTTAATTACATATTCTCTAAAACTTAAGTTCAGCACGTATGTTAAACACTGCTATACAAATCAATATGAAATTACGCCAAATTATATGTCGAAGTATTTATGCTGAAATTAACATTACGTTAGGAATTAATACGGCTTTACGTGCACCTTACTATAGTCAAAAAATATTTTTGGTGGATTTAATGTTAAGGAGTATCGTGATGAATGCTACACACAAAGTAAATATGCTGCATTTGAGGAGAAGTTATCTTGTCATAGTATTCTGTAAAGTAGTAACTTTTGGATTGGAGCCGTAATAAGGACACAGTGCTCTTGGTAGCTAAATGTGAGCTTTAAAGCAGAATCCAATACTTTGATTGGGTATAAATGACATGCATGATTGTATAGAATCCATTCACGAAAGATTTTTTCAGAGTTCCACACAAGAAATTAAACATATGAGTAAATACAATAATAATTTCCTGATCTAATACTGACGCCCCGTTTAGAATATTACGCATTTAAAATTAAGTCAGAAAATCGTCGAGAAATTTATCCGCAAGAAAGAATAAAATGCAATAGAAGGAATTGAGATTGTATTGTATGCTTTGGGATACCTTTCCAGTGGATATGAAGCACTCATATAGTTCCATTCGGAAGAAATGAGAGAAACGCGCTTTCTCACTCAAACGGAAAAGTCGCGTCGGAAATCCATTTCCAGAAAACTAATCCATTCCTCTTTTTGTTTAAAAATCATTGTCGCCTACATCACGCGTGGCCGCTGCTATTCAGCGGTGCCTCTTCATCCCGTGTAAGTCACATGTTTTTCGAAAGCGATAAATTTAATGCTTGTCGCCGTCCGAGGTCGAGAATACCCCAGAAAAGGATGAAATATGGAAATGTCTTTCACCTGAAATACGCTTCTTATACAACGGATGTTCGCCAGAAATTTCTTTCCGTCGGCACTAAAATATTTGAGCGTGACGATGAAAACGCCTCTCTTCTGAGAAAATTTACGGATTCGATAGTTTTCAATCGAATGTCATCTATTATAAGAACCATCGTCAATTTATCTATTCGATGTCATGAACTTACGTAGGAAATGCACGTCAAATTCGATTTTAGTTTTGAGCGCAGTTTTTCCTTAATACAATTCAACTAGAGAGATAGACCAAAATTGCGAAAGTAAATAGATTGATTTTTCTTAATTCTTTGCCGAAATTTAGTAATGCCAAATATTTCGATGTTCGGAAGTAAACGGAGAATTGCAGTAATTCGCCATTCACAATTCTGAGATGCTCAGCTTCAATCACGACTCCTACTTCTGTTAGATAAAAACTTAGCGACTGAATTGATAACGGTTTCAGAGTTCTTTCCGAATTAAACAAATGAAAATCTTATCTAACACCCTTGGAAGACGTCAGAACTACAGCAGTGATAAAATATAACTCACGATACGAATGTGCAATATTTCATATGCTATTTAGGAATTCGGAAAAATGTAGAAAATCCAAACTCTTGTCTTCCAAATAATAAAAATTATAAACATAAAGCTTATATTTCAAACTCAATTCTTATTAACTCAAATTCTTCATATAATTTTAATGATTGTACAAAATAATAAATCATTCCGGTTTGATGATATTTCGAAAGAATTATGATCTTCAATTCAATATTTGAAGAAATGAGCATCACTCTTGGAACCACTTCTTCAAGAAAAGGAATCACTATGATTTATATTATTTCGTAACCTTTTTTCATAAATGTTCCAATACCTGGAAAAATATAAATTTTCAGCTCGCGTCTTTCCCACGAATCAGCGATGCTCGCAAAAGGATACGTTAAAAGCAACCTGTCCCGGAATAAATCATGCAGACTTTATTTTCTGTCAGTATGGAATTTATTGGCGAGCTACAGGTAGTAAACCCTGTTACTTAAAAGGTTTTCGCATGATCGTAACTCTTTGGAAATTAGTTTTTTATCTCCAAATTGGATTCCCTAAATTATTTTTGCCACGACCATAAATCGATATTAATTGAAATTCCGGCTTAAATGACATCGAATGAGATTTAATGAGACTTCGCGCATTTATTACTCAAAAAAGCCCAAATCAGGCCTTTATTAAGCATCTCTGCCCTCTGTTTACATTGAATCACCGCAGAAACCGTGATGGATGCACTAAATTATCTTACATCCAATCACTACAGTTATAATCTGGCGTATTAATTATGTTTGAATATTCAAATCCATTCGCAATACAACTTCTGTTTGAAACAATTACGGCCTTACATTTTTACGTAATCGACCGATTGTGAAGCAATTTCCGAATTTATCTTCAAATTATGGTCTTTAGAATCACGACTTTATAGTAGTTCGAACATTTTCTAAATTCCACCTTTCTGAATTTTCTGATTCCACGGTTGACGATACCGTGATTGTTTGCTCGCGGCTCCCGAATAGCCAAGTGGGTAACGCGTCCGACTTCAGTGAGAGCGGTCCCGGGTTCGATTTCCGGTGGTAGCCTACGTGTGAAATGATCTAAGCTGCCGAAGCACTTCTAGCAATACTGCGTACTAGTACTGATTGCTCTCTCGCTTCTGTACTCAAAGTGGCAAATGTCCCAATTCAATCGGACAAACAAATATCTTCCTAAGAGGAGCTTTAAACAGATAGAATTTTAAAAATTATTTAATTCGTATTTTAGTTTTCTTTTAAATATTTGAGCATTCGGTTAAATATTCACTGTTCCATTTTCAATCTCTCGCTTTGAATAATTGAATACATTACAAGATTGTTTTAATTTCGCCATATGACTGGTATGACATCTTCCGGATGGAATTCTAAACACAGGTTATTTTGCACTTGATTAAAGTTAGTACTTTAAAGTTCGCCCATTTATCACGCTACACTAGAAACACTTCATACGATTATTTATTCGGGAACGTAATGATGTTGCGCATCAAGTGTATGAACCACCAGAGATCACTATATCTCATTATATAACTGCATTGCATTGCATTCTTTTCCTCTCCAACCTAAACAAGGGTCGCATTTTGGCGCAGTTTCACTATTCACGAAACCTTCCAAGCACGTACCGCGTTCTGTTCAATAACAGCTAAACAATCAATTGTCTCACAATCAGTACTGACGAGGAACACGTCAGGTTCGTGCCACGCGGATTTACACGAAACTTTAAGGACGCATTCATTGCACAAAAATAACAGACCCGTATCCGTATACCCGTTCAGCTCAATGCGCCTTTGTTTATGCAAAATTTGCGACTGAAAATCGAAGTTACGCACGTGTATTGCCGTACATATCACGAAATTTTCCATCTAGAAAAATAATAATAGCATATTTTTCATAAATTATTTTTCCGCTATTAAATTTCATCTCCTTACCTTCCAGACATTCTTTACCTTCCTCGTCAACATTTATTCAAGTGTACGCTAAGTAGGCACTCCAGTATCTATTGCATTGCTACACGTAGGTTATGAAGTCTCAGTCTTAAATATTTCTAGGTGACTCCTGAAAAATAATACCATGTAATTCGGATGCAATTGGAGCATAATCAGGAGGAACCTTAAAAATATACTCGATAAGTGAACCTGGGACGCTTCCAATGGGAAATATATTCAGTCGCTCATCTACACTTTTTTAGGTCCAGCTGATCTAATGAAGAGCAAGGAAAATAGAATGCCATCTTATCATAAGAATAATAAATAATATCCCGCAATCTCTTTCCTAATTTCGGCTTTAAATATTTTACTTAATGGAGAAATGGTAAAAATTGAAGCAATTAAAGCGAACTTTAAGGTTTCCTTATAAAATGATCGGCACTGATTATTCGTTGAAAAGAAAGTCCGTCTGTTGGGAAAACATTTGAGCGCAAAGCATTTGATGAGAAGAAGAGATCGATAGAGGAATCGAAGAAAGGGAAAGGGAAATAAAGTGTGGTGAAGGGGAAATTGGGGAAGATAGAATCACGGAGAGTTGACGGGAAGTTTTGCGGCGACTTATTCGGGGAACGCGGCTTGCATTCGAAGAAGATTTGATAAGCATGCACAGAGTTTGAAATGACATCCATTCTGGCTCGAAATCGAGGCAATCTTAATCTAAAATATTCTTACAGAAAAGGAAATGACGTAGAAATATCTAAAGACGTCGTCTCCAAAAAGAGAATGGATTCTCCAATTTCATGTTGGAATGTAAATGGCCCACGAAAAGGTGAAATTTCAGATACGCCGTTCTGTCGAAAGGTAGCGGGGATTATGATCGGAGAAACAGCAAACTACCGCACTCCTCATCCTCCTTAGGTGACTAATGCCCACTCCAGAAATCATATAACGTGGTGTTTGCATGACTTTTATTTTCTTTTAATCACGCAGTCCCGCTAGAATAGAACGTGTAAATAGATGTGTATCCTATAGATAACCTACATCCAGTTCCTTTTTACATGGTATCATTCTCTAGAAACATGAGGTCCTGTCTTTTCTGTACCTCCGAAAGATGTGCTACATATAGAACTGTCGAAATCACCCTGGACTACATTTCTTCAAAAGGTTAAATCTTTCATACCCCTATTGATGTACCGAAGTATTACCTAAAATAGGTCATATATAGGTCCTGGCATAGATCCTGAAATGGATTCTGCCAACAGAATATTGATAGTAAATGAAGTAGGAACTCCAAGAATTAAATCACCTCGCACATCTTTTACCGGCAGAAAATAGATATTTCGCTAATTAGTTAACTGAAATTTTAATGGCCAATTCTCCCATGAACGATAGACAAAGTCTTCAAAAGATATTCAAATAAGGATAAATAAATACTTGGTGAATTAAATGGCTGTGTCTAATTTCCTTGAAAATGTGAGTAATTTCATAAAGATTAATTTCTCTCCGAAAACACCGATTACTCATGTCAATAATTACAATTTCAAATAAAGGCTTGCAATATATCTGTGATATTATCCTAGACTTTTGTGTGAAATTGTACATTAAAATTATATAACAGCCTTGGCTATCTATTCTGTATAATCAAACACAATGGAGGACATTGTCTTTCTTTAAGTTCATAACCCTAATATATATATATANAACCTCCGTTAACACCACTCCGCCCCGATGAGGCAATGAACTGTGGCAGTGTGAGGAGGGGTATATATATATATATATATATATATATATACTGAAGGTTTTTGGGAACGCAGCGTTGGTCATTTCGTTAGGATGTACATTAGGACGACTCAGTGCTAACTTACGATACCAAATAAAATTTGCATAAATTACGTAAATCGATTTTCGAATTGAATACGTGTGACGACAAGACTAAATGAAGCAGAAACGAGGGCCTAGCCAAAAGCATGAGATCTAAAAAGCCCTTTTCATAAATGAATACGATCCTTTGGAACATACAGCTTTTTTTCGGATAAGAATTTACTTATATTTACTTTTCTTAATTTGTATTTTTCTCTTTCCGAATTTCCTAATACTCTAACGGAACATTCATTTAAGCCTTTAGCGAAAAGGGCGAATTAAGATATAAAAGCGAAACAAAATCGATATGTCGGAGGCGTGCTCTCGAATACGTTGCAACCCTCAAGGAAAAGCGGATATTAGCAACGTGTAAATAGAGTATAATTAAACAGAGAGAAAGCTCTTCCCGTAGAAAGCAAACGAACAACAAACCACGAGCGAAAAATACCTCTCCTTATTAAGGGTTTCGTTTAAAGGAAATTACACACAATATAGTGAGGGAATATTAACAGGCAATTATTGAAAATCTTAAGACGGAAAATGTAGACAGGGGTTGAAATTAAAAGTGTTCGATACAAAATGTAATAATCTTGCTGGAAAGCTCCTAGAGAAGGTATATCTAAACTAATAAATTAGGAGTGTATACGAGGAAAATAAAACGCGAAAATATATATCTTTCTGCGAAGAGAAACTGTTGTTGGAAGGTTTACCTGTCCTCAGATTATCCAATTGACAAATAACCGTTGGAACACAAATACACGAGTGGAAACGATTGTCCACACTATCGCTCTAATTAACATTCTAAGTTAATAAACGATGTTTTCCAGCGGAATAAATCATTTACATTCAGAGAAATAAAGTAATAACGTCTAACTTGATAGTTTACACCACAATAAAATTTTCTGCCATCATACAAGCACAAACTAATCAAGAAAATTCATCCCATATCGTTAATTGGAAGCCACACTGACTTTATATAGAAGTAAAATAACTGTAAAGCATATCTGATACAAAAATACACATTCCACTAAACAAGTACGTAGATTGTATTGAATTTACGAATAAATAATTAAAGTAATATTATAAATACCAAAATTAGCTCTTAAATTAAGCCATGGTGGCTTCTAACACAGATTACGACCAAGAAAAGCCATGTAAAAACACCTTCGTCGGAAGTAGTAAACCGTGATAATAAAAGTCTAAAATATTCATTGGCGAAATATAGCACTCGATTTTGGTTTTCTCCAAGACTCTGTAAGCCACTGTAAGTATTTTCCTCGATCCCAGTTCGAAATTCATCACTTATTATAAAAATATCTGATCTCTCTTAAAAAAAAGAGAGAAAGCACAGGACCTGATGATATCCTAGCAGAGCTATTGAATGAAACAATGAAGATAGCTCCGCGACTTCTGCTGAATATGTATAAACGACATCAGAGCTGGATTGGCTCTCGTTGGCAAGTCAAGAAATAATAGACAAGCGAAAAGGAGCAGCAAACAAAAGAAGCGTGTCACCTAATACACGGCGACGAAACCGGTCGTACATTAAAGTTAATGCGCAAATTTCAAGAGCAGCAAAGGTCTCTGTAGGATGTAGACCAATATGCTTGTTAGATACAGCAGTAAAGATCTCAGAGAAGCTGATATATCTACGTATCCTAGTAGCTGCAGATGAAGCGAGAAACTTTTCCGAAAGGCGTTTTAGAAGTTTTAGACGTGAACTATCGACCATTGGTGCAATTCAAGAGGTAATAAAGATATTGCAGGTAGTGCATGAAGACTGTTATCAAGGATGGCCAATAGTCGTGACCCTTGATGCGAAAAATTCTTTCTATTCGGCCAGATTATAGGGTATTATCGATAGCAATTTGAAACAATAGCTTCAAAGAATGGCAAGGGACTTTCTCAAAAAAGGATATTGATTTATGAGACCAGGAGCGCAAGAAAGCTTAAACACATATCAGCCGGAGTAGTCCAGGGGTCCTGACTTCTGAAATATTCTTTTAGACGGCCAATTGAGAACAATTTACGTCATGCAGAGGACATTGGTGCAGTGGAAGAGGCCCGCAATCCTGAACTCAGCGGAAGCAAAAAGTGAAAAAGATTGCTAATTACGGTCCCCACCATGCCCTCGCTGAGAAAGTAATGCTAACCAGAAAGGGAATCCGCATTGCATTATAACAAACCAAGATAGTCGAAACTAAGGAATCTGCAAATTACTTAGGTAGAATTTTACTCTAGTAGGTAGGTATATTTTTAGGTAGTATTTAATATTGGCCACAAATGAGGGCCAAATGTAGTAAAGACAGTGGCACTGAGCACAGTCACGGCGAATAAGAGTGGCCCAATATAGAGCAAGAGAAAGTTTTGGTGGCCGTAGAGGAATCACAACTTCTTCACGGAGCCAAAATATGGGCCAGCGCTCTAAGTACTGGAAAGTACAGAAGATGCATAACTGCGGTACAAAGAAGAGGTACTCTCAGAATTGGCTGCTCATACAAAATGGTCTCATAAACAGCCATACTGGTGATTGCTGAAACACTCGAGCTGCTTGCAAAAGAGCGTATCTACAACACAGGTCCCACGACAGGAAAAAAATGCAACGACAAAAGAAAGAAGGCTTGTCAGCGTGGAAGAGTGGCAGCACGGACTGGATCAGGAGAGGAAGGCCTTTGAAAGATGCGACGGGTGAAGGACATTTTTATATTTCCCTATTCCTGAGCGGCCATGTATACTTCAGAGATCACAAATACAGAATGGGAAAAGTAGCGACAGCCGATTGCGTCCTTTGTAGAGCCAAAAAAGATTATGCGGAACACACAATGTTTGCCATTGCTTCAAATTAGAGGACCAACGGGCACAACTTGAAATTAACATCAGTCAACTTGCGGTCGAAAAAATAATTGAAGGAATGACTCACAGTGAAGACAAATGGATTGCATAACCCCATTTCATCATTCCGGGGTGCAAGAGAAGACTAGGAAAAAAGTACGAGTTATAAAAATACGAGAAAATATTTAAATAACAAAGCAAAATGCCGAAGTAATGCGAAAGTTGCTCCGGCGTGACGTCCAGTTATGGGGTTCAGAGGCGGATTTAGTTGGCATTCCAAAATGGTGATGATGAGGCAGTATCACACACGGCCATTAATCAGGGTGCATCAACGCATTCCCCACATCGATTAAATCAAAAGACTTATTTATCTGGAATTCTAGTATTAACGATCTAATATTACTGAATCCGTTGTTTCGAATAAAAACTCTTTAAATCTGGCAATGAACGAAGAGTTTGTATGAAATATATCAAATTTCCTATTTAAATAAAGCAGTCAAATTATCGTCATTATTTGGCACTCCTCAGAAATTGAATATATGACAAAAGTATCCAAATTATAAGTAAATCGTTACATACTCTTTATAATATTGGTAGAATCGAAAACACTTCATATTCGTAGCGAGAAGTGTAAATGGAAAATACGGGTCAATCAAAGTGTCAAGTGGGTAGCGCGTTTGCCTACAATGAAAGCGGCCCCGAGTTCGATTTCTGGTGGAATCCCGTAAGTGCGAAATGATCTCAAAGCGCCACTGCAATGGAAAATAAGGATAATACAAGGACACTAGAAAGTTTCAAGAAAAAATACAGAATTTCTGTGTCATTAACACTTTTGCACTAGATAAATTCTCCAAAGAATGGAAATGTCTATGCTAACCTTCCAAGATTCGAGGTATGATTCCCAGTAAATCACTATCGCTCGTGTGGCTCCAGAAGAGAAGATGAGAACAAAGATGGAAGCTTTTGAAAAGTTCATCGGATCAGAATTTTTAGGCGAATTAAAAGACATGGTAATTCCAGTAAAACGAGCACGAACTCTGAGAGGCATCGACAAAGGTTTACTAGGAAGTAATCACTAAAACAGATAATTACTTCTGGTCGTTCTTTCCGCATGGTATCAGAGAAGCTAATAGAGTAAATTAGGTGTTAATACACCCTCTGCCGTACGCTTCTGGCGGCTAGCGGAATATAAATCAAAACCAAAATAATCCAAAACAGAATCAGAATGTAGAGAAAGTGGATGCAATAGTCTCAAGAGATAACGTTCACATTTTCTCGTAAGAACATCTCCAACATTGACTCCCAACTCGACAATACGCGGAAAGTGTTTTAGTTCTACTTTTGCATGTCTTCGAATACTTTTTCCGTGCAACTGCTCGTCAATTTTTTGCGAGCTCTGTAAAAAAAGTCTACAAAACATCATGCAAAATCCCACCTGCTACTACCTGGATCACAATGCCAATCCATAAAAAGATATACATTTGTTTTGTCTGATTTACGTTCAAATACTCGGATTTTAGTGAAATTGTGAGAAATTGCGTTTACCAAACGATTTCTTTTCCGAAAGATGGCGGCATAAACTGCGACTATTACGATGAAAAGAAGTTTTAGAAGAAGATAGCAATTTTGGGAGAAGGGTTCGTTAAAGAGTGTGTGGAAAGCGGAAAATATTCTGTAAATAGGACATATATGAAGCGTTTGAGAGCGGAAAAGCAATGCGGCGAGTGTGTTTCACTTAGGAGGAAGGCGGATGAGGTTAAAGGGAAATCTGAGGGATGTGCGTGAGGTAGAGCGGGAATGCGCGTTTGGCATGGGGAGTGAGGGGCGAGGGGGGAATGAAGACGTCTGAGGAGATAGGCAAACGTGTGTAGTATGCCGAGAGAGAGCGAGTGGAATACGGAGAAGGAATAAGTGATAGGGGTGAGATTGGATAGGGGAGATAAGGGATGGAAAGCAGGGAGATAAAGGGAAAGAAGAATTGGAAAGAGAGGAAAAGGACGGCAAATGGCACAGTTAATATAAAAATATTTTGTCAAAACTGTACGATATAATTCAGATTTGTAAGTTATTCAAACTGCAGAGGAAGGAACTATTTTCGAATTAGTAAAGCACTAGAATAGAGTTGAGGATCACAAGCTGTAGCTTTCGAATATAAATTTCACTAAACTCAAAACAGTAAACGGGAATCCAAAAAGCGGGAGAATAACATAAACAAAACGCCAACAAAAGGAATGAAACTAACTTAAACAGAAAATGAAACTAAAAGGAAATGTACTGGCAGCCCCTGCCACAAGACAGAAGGCGATTTGCAAGAAAGAGGGCATTAGATGGACTTCTTCGAAATTCGTGTTTTGATTTATTCCAATCGTTTTTACAAATTTTCGAATCGGCTGATACAGAATCAAATGTATGAAATATGAGAAGTATTTCTCTCATTCCAATTCATAATTATATGACGGTGAGAAATAAGTTTCTTTTGGGATTCAGCATCGAAACAAATGTTATTCTTAGGAAATTGGTGTGAAAAATGGTGTAAAATCATCGAGAAAAGAAACGAAACAAGAACAATGTAAATTCGGAGGTTTTCAGACGGATGAAAATATTTTATAATATGAAACAGATAAAGATGAAACTATAGGAATTATATTGAAGTATTTGAACGGATTCAAAATAGCGAAGAAATTAAAGTAGGCATTAATTTGAGCGAAATACTTTAATCTTTATATGAGGTTGAAATGTTTCTTTTTGCTTGATTGTAAATAATTTTCCTAAATTTAAACATTGAAAACAAGCACAAAATAATGCATTTTAATGTTAACTTCGTAAGATTTATTAAGATATTAATATTGACGGCTTTATTAAACGAATCTTAGTCTTAAGGGAATCTTACAATAACCCTTTCTTAACTCAAACAACCATTTCCTAATAAGGACTCGAACCGGCGACCCCGACGTCGCTAGGCTAAGCTCCAACCCCTACAACACCAACTTCAAGAGTAGGTATTGCGTGGATGTAATCGGTAAATGAATTATCTTTCGCTGAAGTAGCTTCTTCTTATTTTTTAGATGAATTAATTGTAAGAATTGCTGATATAGGTAAAAGGAAAACATGAAAGATAGAGAATTTCAGATTAATTTGGGAAGGAAATCCGACAAAGTTCGAGAAAGAATAAGATCGGAATGTTAATCGCGAAGGTAAATAAAAATTTCATAGATAATAAAAATGCTGAATTAGAGAGAAATATACCATTGCTGAGTAAAAATCTAATCATCTCATTGGAATATTCGCGAACTTTAGTTTATAATAAATCTTGATATACATCAAATCAAGCTTAAATGCTTAATATGAAGTTTGCTTAAGAAAAATACTCTCTGCGAGAAAATCTGTCTATTTGATTCGATTACTATATGCGAGTACCTTTAATTAGACGTCGAAACTGTTTTTTTGATGTGAGATTTCAAATAGACGAAATAAGAAAGTGGAATTTCACGAAAAGTACTCAATGGACGTATGCAAATAAAAGGAGCAAAACTCTGCGGAATATAAACTTATTCGGGGAAATCGAAGCACTGGATGTTTGCGAATTCATTGTTTATGAATTAATTGAATAATTATGTGTATTAAAGTGGAATCGGAAGGAGAGAGTGTATGTTCTTCCTTTCCAAGGCAATGGAAAAGTTAGCAGGCGTGTTTGCTCCCCTCTTCCCCATTCTGAAAGCACACCGAAAGAGATTTCTTCCCATCGGCATGCCTCGAATGTTTATTTCGTTTCACTTTCTCTCGTTGTTCGCCGCTGCTTATTTTTCTTTTTTTTCAATCTAAAGTCCCTTTTTTTCTCTCTCTCTCTCCCCCTCTGCATCCACTTCCTTGGGCTCCGCGATCGTGAGGACATCTCGCGAGGATATCCAAAACTACTCCGCCTTTGATCGATTCTGTCGACACGAATTGCGAAATCGCACGCGCCCGTTTGATCGGATCCCGTGCGCATAAATTGAGCCTCGAGTACAAAGAGTGCCCTTCCGACGACGGACTTTTACTTATTCAAAAAGATTCTGCAGGGGCCTACAAATCGAGGCGACTTGCGCGGAAGATTCCGGCGGAATTGAAAACTGAATAAGGAATGAAAGCGTCTTCGGCCGGAAAGATGAATTAAAAGCGGGAGGATGCTGAAAGACGTTCGTTTTATTCGGATAGATGAAAGTGGAGCGTTCGTTTATGCGGAGATAACTTTATTTAGATGTTATTCCGTTGTGTAAAAGAGCCGAATTCCATAAATGTTTCCGCGTTGCGTAGCTATAAATTGCCAATAATTACATTTAAAATGAACACGTGAGATCGATGTACTTTTTAAGAGGCTCAATAAGATAAATAAAAATACACGATGAAGACGAAGAATCGCCCTGTTTTTATAGCAGATCTTAATACCGTGGAATTCATTCACACACTGCATACATCCATGGTGTATTTCGTAAATATCGGGATCCTTCTACATTTACTACCGAATCCAAAACCATAAGCCAAAAAAGTTTTCCACGTTTGGAAGTATAAGTTCTATTGCTTTCTAATAAATAAGTTCGCTTAATGGGTGTCTTTTGGAATTACCGCATGCAAATCAATTTATTAAGTTCCATATTTAAGTATTCCAGTTGGCAAAATTCATTCGACTTATAAATGTGTAATAACTGTTTGAACCACAATCTTAGCTTGTTTATAATATTCCGTCGGTGTAAACTTATTTCTGTGAAGGAATTTCCGAACAGTAACAATTTCTCAGCTTACGCTTCTTTAAAGTACTTTTGAACCTTTATTAGCTGCCGTAATTGTGGATAGATTTATTTGGACACAGTGATCCATTCTTCTTTTGATATCAACTCCTGTAGTTACAAAATTAAAGTTACAGTCATGAACAGCGTATAATTCAGTAAAGTCCTTCGCATTTACTAACGCAATATTCCATTGATCCTGCACCGACGTCAATGTTCCTTTTCAAACGAATGCTCTTTCACTTATTATTCCTCGGCTGTATCGCAGACTGCGTAAAAGATTCACTCGGATATATCACGCAATCTGAGACTTCAAACGACTATATTCACGCAATCTCAAACTTTTTCAATTATTTTCATTTCGCAGAAGCTCAGCGGAAAGGTCGCCTTAATCACTGACAAAATCATCTTCTGTTATTTCGCAGTCAGTCTAATCAAGCATTAGTCTCGAACGAAATGTTACGGGATAAATAATACAGGTTTATCGATGGGGATTCGTCATTCTATATAAATAAAAGTTCTGACCTCAGCTACAGCGAACAGTTCCATATCAGTGATTCTCTGACGTAATTTGGAATATTTTACTGCAAAGTAATAATCGAAAATATCGAAACGTTACAATCTCGAATGAGGTGTAATACATTAAATAAAAGGTAAAATTGTTCATGATCTACATTTGTTTAAATTTATATGTTTTTATTAATAATAGATAATAAATGTAACGAAATAGTTTACAATTCTTACTAAATCTTCTACAAATTATTTATTAAAAGGTTCAATCTCCACCTTAACTTGAGCTGCCACGATTCTTTTCTTATGTAAACTTGAAACGAAAATATCTGAATCATTATTCCGTAAATTTAGAAATATCCAAGTGATACCTTCTTCAAAAGAAATTTACATTTTCTTAACCCGCTACATTAAAGGATAGCTTTGGGAATATCCCATGTAACAGGCCTTTCTGTTTGTTTCCGTTTATTTGGTAATTTGTATATGAACATAAGTGAGCAAACACTCCAAAAGAAATTTACTGTTTGGATTTAGCTGTACTCTACCTTTAACTCTAATTAACAGAAGGTTTGAACTTAACCAAAGCTAAAGCAAAGTAATGTAAATACTTTTATTTACTTTTCTCTGTCTCCTACATACCCGCAATTTTTTTTAGCAAAAAATCTTATCGTATATAATTTCTTGTTGAAAATAAAAAATATGTATCAAAACTCGGATGGTAAAACTATAGCCCAAGAAAAGATGAAAGTAAAAATCACAGTGGAAAGAAATAAGACCGTTCGATGTAGAGTTAAGAGGCAAATAGCACTGTGTTTGAAAGGAACTTCAAAGCTCCCGGAAAACTATTCTCATCTCTGAGAAGGCTGGGTTCGAGTCCATGAGCCCATCTCAGGTTCATTTAAGACATATATGTAAAATTCATTAAGTACCGTCATTCTGAACGGAGTATTAACTTACACAATAAAACAATACATTAAACATTGATATTAAAAGGGTATGAGATGAATAAAAGTAGATGATTCCGACATTTTATTTTTATACTAGTAAACGCCCCCATCAAGCATGACGGGACTTAATTTAGTTTAAAAATATATCTACCTCTGCAAGTCATGAAAACTTAATTTACGTATATCTCTTATGGAAACGTATTTTATGCNTATTTAATCTAATGTTTTCAAGTCATGAAAACCTACTTTACGTACATTTCATACAAAAATTATAAGAACTGATTATCCCCGTGCACTTATATGGGAAAATTCATGAACTCAACAATCAACAATGACCTTAGTTGTCAATGGGATGGGTTGTTTATTTCCCTAATATTTTAAGAAATTTCCGTGTGTTTTATCAAAATCCTCGAAATTTCGGATCTATATCAATATTTCAAGACTAAAATAAGAATCTATGATCATTTTCCTTTCTTTTGGCACTTGTCTCAACTTCGTAGGACCATTATTTCTAATTTAATTCTGTAAAATAAACAACCTCTGCAGGTAACGAAAACCTATTTTACGAGCATTTCTTATGGGAAAGATATGGGGAAAAAACATATGGGAAAACTCATGAAACCGATGTTCAACAATTGCTTTGGTCGTCAAAGGCATGGGTTGTTTATTTCCCAAAAAAATTACGAATGTTACGTGTATTTTATCAAAGTTCTCGCAATGTCGAATTTATATGAATATTTTACGACAAAAATAAGATTCTATGATTATTTTCCTTTCTTGGGACACTTGTCTAAATTTCGTAGGACCATTGTTTCTAATTTAAATTTGTTACAGAAATAACCTCTGCAAGTCATGAAAACTTAATTTACGTATATCTCTTATGGAAACGTATTTTATGCTACTGGTTTCGAACCCGGGCCTTTACAGAGATGAGAATAGTTTTCCTGGGGGTTTCAGCATCGTAGAAACACAATGCAGTTTGTTTCAGATCTCAAGTCAAGCCGTTTCTGAGATACATAGGGGGACGGACAAACATTTCCTTTTTATTTATATGATTGTAGAAATATTAGGATGAGTTGGAATTAGAATTATACTCATATTCATATACACTATTAAACTGGAGTATAGTTAGTGGAATTAAAGATATGATATTGTAATTAAGATCGTAATGCTTAAAATTAGAACCCGTTATTTCTCATAGTTTTGCTATTCGTTGTTTCGAGAGTTAATTAATTATGCTTTGGATAGATTCCAATCAGTATTTGACTCGAAAGTTGAAATGTAATAAATCACTCTAAATTATAAATTGGGTAAACTTAGATATTTCTGCACATTGTTGGGATATTTGTCATCAATGCGATCCAAATTCACGGCACTACAACCAAGCTTGGAATTGGACGGAAATGTTTAGTTAGTATCAATGTAGTAAAGGAATGTCTCTTTAAATAGACCTAAAATATTTAAGTCTACAAAATTCGCAATAAGCAGAGAAAATTCATCGTGGAAAGTTGAAAATCTTCCTTATAGAAGGAATTTGTTCAAGTAAACCTAAACATGTTAAATATGGATCAACAGATTTCAGGGCTTTCCATTTTCATTTAAACAAAATGTCAGTCTAGCCTTTTATTTGCTAATATACTAAAACAAAATAATTAATGTCAGTCTAGCCTTTTATTTGCTAATATACAAAAACAAAATAATTAAATTTAAAGATTTGCAGAATTAATATTCCATTTACGGAATAGTTCTTTTCAGATAGTAATTTTTGTTGCATTTAAATATTTATCCTTTTTTTCTGAACACACCCAATGATGAACTCATATTCTACGGAAAAGAAATGCAAAGTTTGAATGAGAATAGTGTTTGGAAACTCAACCTGAATTGCTAAATCCCAATTGTCCGTATGAAATGTAAAATGTTATTCAACAAAAGTACTCTTTAAACTGTTTAAGGTTTCGAAGCATATTTTATCACAAGAGATTTACAGACAATTATCAGCTTTAAGACGCATGTGTTACTGTGCTAAGAATTCACTGTGCCAATAAAGAGCATTAAACGTGCGTTAGGGTCGTGCATCGTGCACTTAGGCTAAACGCAGACCCTTTGCACGAAGTAGCTCGCATGTTTATCATGATGCATATGCTAAGTTCGGCCGTTGATCATTTGTCATCTAGATTGCTATTACCCGCATGAATTGCCGAGCTAATCCTTCTGTCTCGATAATCATTACCAATTTGTAGTTGGCGAAGTCGAACCTATGTTTTCAAGAGGTGTGAATTGTGTTCGTTAAAGAATAAAAGCTTATAACATATAATTCCGACAATTATCGCAAAAATGGGGCCTCTTTTTTCCAACTCGAAGTTATGGAAAGATCTGAGAATTCATTCTCTCGTTAAACGAATGAAATGGCTGACAGGCAACCGGTGTAATAAATAATGCAAGAAAATGCGTAAGATCATAAAAAATAGGATAGCCCCTCTTTCTTCCATAAGTGGTCTAAACATAACGAATAATTTAACAGACTACGTTAAAAGAGTGTTTTGTCACGTTACTGGTGGCATTCCGTGAAAAATTCTGTTATAAAATACGACTCTAAAATAAATTGAAACTTTTGAGTAAAACAGAAACGATTCGATATTTCAGGAAAGATACGAATTTGGCGAATGCAAATCACTTTTAACGGTACGTGCGATTTTGCGCGATGGGCATGCGTGTGAAAACCCAAATAAATAGAAATGAAACATTGATGTGACTGGGATTCGAACTCGGGTCAGTTTCGGACAGAAGTTAGAGCATCCTCCCCTGTAAGAAATATTCCAATAACCAATCCATTCAGAAAACATCAATAAATCCTGGTATAGTAAAATGGTCTATAATAATTGCTGTAAACACAGAAAAAGGGGTACTTGCAGCTGTAGTTTGGTCAATACGCTCTTCACCGGTAGTCCTTCATCCCGGTTGTTTTTCGACCAACCGCCATCGAGCCCACTCTTGGTTGACAGAAATGGGCTAGTCATATAGAGGGAAGTTTCAGGAAAGTTAAGGTGATATAGAAAGGAGTGTGGGATACAAGATATAATAATTGTAGGAGAAAGAACTGGAAATTGGGAGTCCCGGTACCGTCAGACTTTTTCCTGTCCCATTCTCCTTAGGGATTTTCCTAGACACACGGTTTGACGTACTTAGTCATTTTAAATCCCTTTCTTGATTGGTAAATAATTGTTCGAGTATATAATGGAAGAGACGCTCCTGAATGACCCTTGACTTACGTTCACTTCGGTCCGGCCCTGATCCCAGCCGTAGACTGTTTCTCAGTTGTATTCCTTTAATGTCATTACGCCCGGAGTGATTAGGGTATTAACGGAAAAAGTAAACACTCGGAATCCTACATCGCCTTTCGTTTCCCAGTAACTTGAAAGCTCATAAGTTAAATTTTTGTTTGAGAGCATTTTGATGCATTTTGTGGGCCATATAAATCAGCCTTTTCTCGGTTTTGCAATTTCAGAAGCGAATGCACTCTTTTTCGTAGCTTTTAAGATCCCGCCCGAAAGACACTCAGTTGAACGAAGAATTTCCGAGTTCCTGGAGAATAAATCTCAGTCTGCGTTTTGATAACGGAACCAAGCACTTAGTTGTTGGCGAGATCCTCTTAGAATTTCTCCTCGGAACTCCATTTTCCACACTTGGAGCGCCCCTTTACTGGTACATATAGCGTCAATAATGAGGACAAACCGTTGTCTGTGCTCGAGGACTTGAGTAATGGGCTAAGTACGTGCCTAGATAGGCGAGGCCCACCCTATCTTTCCGCCATATCGTCCATTTTTCTCAGTCGCGGGCCGCCACCGGAGGAGAGCGCCACCATATCCGCAGAATGTGCGCGTTTTCCGTGCCCTGTGGCGCTCTTGAAACAAAAAGCGGCCGACACGGGTCAAGCGACCCAACTGCGTCGGGCTTCTCTACTTATCGCACCCTTAGAGAAGAAATGAGGATTGTGGTCGCGAGTAGTAATCGCGTATTTTTGTATTAAGTGGCTATGGACAACTCAAGAGGGAAACAATAATCTTTACAATTTTTCACGAGTGACCGAACAGTTTGGGACTAAAACGTTGTCCGTGCGGCAATTCTCACTAATTCTGCATCAGGCTCATCGTATTATCGTTT
Organism: Ladona fulva; assembly: GCA_000376725.2. NCBI lineage: Eukaryota > Metazoa > Arthropoda > Insecta > Odonata > Libellulidae > Ladona > Ladona fulva. Next base: position 1,415,583 of record KZ308862.1, read on the forward strand.
CTACATAATAAATAATTAAATTGTAATTAAAAGGTCCAAGATGAGAGAATTTGATGAAATGATTCCCGCAGAAAGGGGACTTTCCTATGCCTATAAAAATCTCAGATTTTATTCGGTAACGCAAACACTTTTAGCATTAACTTTAGTTCCTCGTGTAATAATTTAAAGAGTCAATGATTTAAAATATTAAATTAATTACAGAAATGCTTGCTCATAATATTAGAAAATGTGAAATATTCGAGGAAAAGGTTATATGTATCCTGTTACGTAAAGGCGTTCACCTTTACGATCACCAGATTCTGGCAATTATTGGAGAGGCTAACTGCCGACTGAGGTCCATTAAGATTGCTTCGCAAAGATACTAAGTCCTTTCGAAGTATGAAAACATTTCAGTTAGAATCTGTGGCACAAAATGAAAAACATTAATTGTACCAAAGTTAACTTTTATTAATCTCATTACATCTCAATAATAATAATTCTAAAATATTTACGCAAACTTGTTTCTTTCTGGAGTGGATACAATCTTTCGAGGAACTCAGCTTTAACGAGAATACGACGCATCAAATATATCTTGGTAAACTATACGCCGTGAAAACAGCTGACTTCAGTTGATTTTCTTTGGGTCATTTTTTATCTCGTCTTTAATTTCATGTCTCACTCAATTGTAAGCTTTTTTCTTTTCTTCTTCAATCAACATCTGAAACACTTCAATATCGCTTTCTTTTCCGATTTACGCATTAATTTCATCTTTCTCCTTTCCTACAATGATTGACGATTGCCTTCGTTCGAAGAATTAACACTTTCTTTCATTGCATCAAATCGGTTGATACTGCATTTCTTAATTAACCCGTTCAGTTCTGAAAACCCCAAATGATCCTTAAACATCGCAAAAAAATTCTTCGAGAAAATTACGTATTTAAATGAAGTCGTAACTAAATCATAAAACCGAAATAATGGTGCCCAAAAATTGAAATTCGCATCATTTGAATTTGGCCAGTTTACTTTCAACAAAAGAAAAGGTTCTGACGGTTATTTGCATAATAACGAGTATTTGTAGACTGGAGATTTCTGAACAGAGGACAAAAGGGTTTCGCGTAAGAAAAGTTCCACAAAATGCAGACTTATTGCTAAGATATTGAGATAAGAAGACTTAAGATTTCATTATCCACGTAAAAGCGTAAGACTTCATAGATAATCCGCTTTTTGGTAAGTATTTTCTGGCGCAAAATATTATAGAATTAGTGACCTTCCACGTGAAGCATGACGGAGTAAAAAATATTATTTTATACGTATGGTCTTATTAAGCCAGAAGATTCCAATTTTAGGTGTCAATCTTCTTAATATATATTTGTGACCAATAATTTGACTGATAGTAGATAAACTTCGAAAACATTTGTTTATAATAAAATGTACGAAGGAATATTTTGTCCATTAATTATAATAATTATAAGTCAACATTCATAAAAATTAATAATTTTCAATTTTTAGCCTTAAAATTAGTATTAAATCTCATTTTCATTCATTGCAATGAAATATGACCTCTATTTTGATCGAGCGACACTTCGCTTTAAGTCGCTGCCCTCTCTTCCCGCGATTGTTTTAAAGCTGCCGATTTCCTTGTGCACCCTCTTCCATAGAACCATCCAACTGCTTTCTTCCTTTTTACACATCCCCACTCGGAGTCATTTGCGATACGCTAAACTACAGAGACATTTCCGTCCGAAAAAGCACATTTCAAAGCGTTTTTAGACCTCAAAATGGAGATCCCGATCGCTGGAGGTTGGGATCATTAGCGCCTTTCATGTGCTATCCTTTACAATCTCAAGTCTCTCTTCCTTTCAAACATCGCATTCTTTTTTTCCGCCTTTACAAACGCAGCCCCGAACTTCGACGTTCCTCCGCGCTTTATGTCGCACCCATTCCAGTTCGCATTAGGGAAGAGTATCGAATTACGGCATGACGAACCGGATCCGAAACCGAAGAAAACCGATAAATCCGCCGGAGTGAAGCACGAAAAATTATGAGTATAATATAGCGGAAAATTAATCCAAAAGTCCAAAATTAATAATAATTTCGTTCGCGTATTTTGCTGTTTTTGCTAACGTATCCAATAACGTGTTTCGCTTGTCTTTCGATAAAGGAATAGGAAACTATATCTTTTATATTTTAAGTGTCTTACTCATGCCTTTGGTCACTCAGGTGTGAAGTATGGTGCTAAGTAGTTGCAGTCGATCTTCACCGAGGACTACGAAGGAAGACTTCTATGAGCTAGGCTGGATGCTTAGGTGAAGTCATACTTGGTTTGCCTAAAGTTTATTGAAAACCGGAATTTTCTAGTAGATAGATAAAATTGCTGTAGCACCCGCTTGAAAATTCTGTGTTCGCTTCTCGGTATCAACGCGCTCTTTCACGTCCCTGTGTCCTTTCCAGGGAACAGACCAATATATTTATTTCCTTATCTTCCGATTAATGAAACCAAGGCTATCAATTCCTTAAGTGGTATTTTGAAATGTACATTTTTTTAGTACCACCGTCACCTTGAACCAGGAATGGAGACGGAACTCGGAAAAATGTTATGTAATCAGAGACATTTGAGCCATCCATAGTATGAAACGGATATTTTCACGCTCATACGTCCATTAGGCATAGGATGGTAATCATAGAATGTACATTCATCTTTGTTGTTCTAATATTTCTACTGAAATACAAAAAATTGCTATCTTACTTTCGGTATGTATAGGTCCTTATGTATAGTCTTTAAGCGTGTTCTAATAAGCGTGTGTAATTCTACAAGGATTGAAGATCTCAAAGTTGATGTAAGTATATTCAGCAACACATTTAACATTGTACTGAAATTTTAACACTACCGTAAAGCGGAGGAAAATAAGAATAAATATCAATGGACACCACTCAAGTGGATCGATTCGCCTGAGTTATTTTCGTGACTACAGTCGTCCCTCGCCACTTCGCAGCTTCACTCTGTCGCGGTTTTATCTCTGGCTCATCTCTGGTTATCTCTGGTCTTATCATTGGCTGACGTCACTGCGCATGGCTGGTAGTCAAGGGCACACTGACAGATTCGAGGGATCCCCTAGTCCCTCAGTCAGTGGTTTTCGTATCGTATCCTATACGTATTCTTGTAAATTTTTAAAAGAATTAACTATGGCTTCGAAACGTGCTGAATTTTGTATAGTTTGCCGTAGGGAGATGCTCACCATTCATGAAAATGTGAAACTCTTAGACACGCTCAAAGATGGCAAGAAAATAGTGGAGTTGCCCGCCATTACAACTTAAACGAATCTACAGTTCGACCCAACCGCAAAGACGAAAAAACATGAAACAGCAACAGTTTCTTTCGACAAGGAAGCAAAACTGGTTGTGACAAGTCGTAATGAGTTCATAGTGAGAACAGAGGGTGCCTTACCCCTCTGGATCCGCGACAGTCGCAAGAAAACATTCCATTGGATTCGCTGGTCATCGGGGAAAAAGTGAGACAGCTCTACCAACGCTTTACGTCAGACAAACCTCAACGTTCACGGCGAGTAAGGGTTGGTTTGATAAGAGGTATCATCTGAAGGGTGTCGTTCTTCATGGAGAAGATGCTTCTGCTGACCAGTCTGCAGCAGAGGACTATGTGAACAACCCGTTCCTGAAGATCATTGATTGAGAAGGGCGAGTATCATCCAGAACAGGTGTTCAATGTGGATGAAACAGGCCTGTTCTGGAAAAGAATACCTTCCCGGACATTCATTTGCAAGGATGATATCAAGGTACGTGGCTTCAAGGAGCACAAAGAGCGCATGAATATAGTTATGTGTGGAAATGCTTAGGGATTTTTACGCAAGCCTGCCGTTATCTACAAGGCCAAGAACCCCAGAGTAAGAACATCCACACCGCGTTGAAGGACCTGAAGACGCAGACTGTGAAGGTCAGCTCGAAGTTGTGGCCTGATAATATCCACGACATCAGAGGATACACCGCAGAGGATATAAGCAACTCGGCAGTGCATAAGGCAGTTGAGCTAGCCTGGGTGCTGGGAGGGGAAGGTTTCGCTGATATGACCCGTGATGACGTGGTTGAGCTGCTGGAGACATATTCGGCGCCCTTAACTGACGATGATCCGGTAGAGATGACAAGCGAGGAGGAAGAGTATCCAAACGTATCTCCAACTCCGGAGGAGGAAGTGGGTCTTACACTTGAGCGTCTCTCGCAAGTCGTGAGAACTATTGAGGAAGTACAGGACATGGTTGGAGAATGGGATCCACAAATGATGCGTGCATTGCGGTTCCAGAATACTCTTGATGGTGCGATGGAACCCCACGAAAACCTCCTCGCGCATATGAAAAGACAGCGCCAGCAACTGCCTATTACCATGCTCTTCAGCCACGCACCCAGATATGTACAATAATTTTATAAAATGTAATATGTATGCACTGAATACTTATAACGTCTTTAATATATAGTATGTCCTCTTATTTTGTCTAATAAATTGGGTAATAAGTTTCCTATGGGTTATGCAACCAAGTATGTAGGTACTACTATCCTACTTCGCGGAAATTCACATATCGCGGTAGTCTGGAACCGATTAACCGCGATAAACGATGGACGATTGTATTGTATAATTATCTATGAAATTCCAGATACATAATTTGGCAATAAATGTGCGTCATTTACAAGAAACTTTTATTACTACAAAAATAAAAAATTCCATGCTTCATTGATCTCACATATCTTTTAAAATATCACGGGTATTTCAAACTAGAAATTGGCATATATCCAATAAGGGAAGCAAAATAAGTAGATTAAATTCACCTTTATCTAAGCAATCTAAATTTTTATAAGATAATCCTTTACGCGATATGCAATAACCCAAATTATTTTATTGTCTCTTTAGAGTAAAGAGAAGAGAATGGGGATGACGCGTTTAATTCGGAGATTCACATCTGCTCGCTTTTAGAAGGAGAAGATTTTCGACGTCGAATAATTAAGTAAACATAGGTTATAGCGAAACTTGGTTAAGCGAGCGTTCATCAAGAGAGGGATTACATTTTATGATTGATATGGAATGAGGCACATTTGGAACTCAATCACCCAGCGGTGGAGGCATTATCGTGCTATCAATCAAACCCCGCCTCCAATATAAAAAAAGCTTCGCAAGCCGCGATACAATGGAGGGGAGAGAGGACTTAATAACCCTTCCTTAATATCCCAATATTGAAATAAAAAATACATTTTATGCGAAATCCGTAACTGCCAGATTCTCTCACTCTTTTGCATACATCACGGAAAGTAATTTCGGAGATAATGGGTCCTCCTATTTAATCTCCAACGTATGTATAATCAAGACCCCGAGATGAGAAGCGTACATTCCGTCCTTATAATCTATCGAACGGAGGAAATGCATGCATTCGATTAAAGAAATTCTCGCTATATAAGACTCTTTCGATTTTTCTTTTCTCGGACGAAATCTTTTCATTCTACTTTGGACTGATTTGAAGTCGTGAGATAGAAAACTAAATCTATATAAATACCCTTTGGATATTTATATAGATTTATTCTTTGGGCACCTTTGGGCGTGTGGCAGGGGGTGTAAACATCTAGCGTTCGACTTAGCTTGTCGCGTATCGTTCGCCGAAAGAATGAGTCCATATAACGACTTTTCCTCGCACTTTTTTCTCTTATTTTACGCTCGGATCGGCCGAAGTAGCAGAAGGGGGTCGCATAATACCGATTACGTCTTCCGCAAATGTAGTTTCTCTGAATTTTCAAGCCATCACATCTCCTTTCTTTCGAGGATTCCCAACCTGTTCTGATAACTTTTTCGTAACGCTTCATTTTTTATTGTAGCATTTCTTCACAAAATCTACCACCTTGCGCTGATATTTCTCGAGTTCGCAGGTACACGTTTCATCCGCTAGATCCCATATATTCGCCGCATTTTCAAGTGACATAAGTAATTTGACATCGCCCTTTAACCTTTTTATCGCATCTACCTTGAGAGGGCTTTTTAAGGTCGAGCTTTGTAGCAAATTTTTCTGGGATATATCTGCTCCAGTTTAAGGTATTTGTAATGGTGATTCTGAGATATTGAACTGAGCCAACTACATTAGTATTTATTCCGCTAATTCTGTTCAGGTGGTTCTGACGTTATTGTTTTCTTTCGAAGTAGTTTAGTACAGTGCATTTATTTATATTAAGATCTATTTATCATTTTTCGCACCAATTTTGATTATGAAACGTTCGGTAGTGAAATGCCATTTTCGTTGCTTAATATTTCTCTATATATTACCGTGTCGTCCAAAAATACACTCACATTGCTATCAATTTCGACGCTTAGGCCATTTATACACATGTATCATGAGAAGATGTCCAATTACACTGCCTTGGGGATTCGCCCGAAATAGCTTTGACTTTATTTGAACTGACCCCGTCAAGTAGGTACTACTTGTTATTTCCTGTGATAGAGGAAATCCCTGAACCAATGAATTACTTTCTTATTAATTCCTGCTAATTTTAATTTGTAAATCAATTTTTAATGACGGATTCTGTCGAAAGCTTCCCTGAAGTAACGGAAAATAACGTCCACTTCCTCTTTACTCTCAGCAGACCTCAAGATATCGTGAACGAAGAAAGTTAATTGAGTTTCGCGTGATCGGGCCTTCCTAAATTAGTGTTTGGAAACGATTTCTATCTAAGAACTTCATAAGTGAGTTAACAACGACGTGCTTCATTGATTTGCCGGAGAACGAAGTCAATGAGACAGAACTATAATATACTGGGTCCTCGTTTACCCCGTCTTTATAAACAGGCGTAACATTCGCTAACTTTCGATCTATTGAGTATCAATTCGCACGAACTTCGTCAATTTTTTTCATTATTCCTCTGCTATCAACAAACAAAATGAATATATTTATTTAAGTACTAAGTAATAGCATTATACGTGGCAATGGCGTCCACATCGAAGATTACGTAAAGAGATAAACAGCAGCAAGTTCTTGAAAGAGAAATAACGCGAAAGATCTGATCGCTCCATAAATGCTACACAATTATCGATATTTTATTTCTTCGTTTTAAACTTAGTTATTTCCTTATACTAGAGGGATAAATAAGGCTGAGATTATTTGCTTAAGTAATGTGAATCTAAGGTCAAGGACGTGTACTTTCTACAAATATTGGATTAACTCCCTGGAATCCCTGTATTTCAACTAATCAATTTTTCCTTTCCTTTCTACTTATATAAGAACTGACATTATTTGATTATTTTTTTAAATGTGGAAAATATGAAGCTCAAACTGTTCCCAGAATTTTGGTGTTAATGGGCATCATTTTAATTGGTGCCTCTTCTAAAGTATACATTATGCTTGACCACAATATTTTATCCATTCGATTGAACTCTTCACTGGGGGCATACCCCTGGCATCCGCTCCCTATGTGACGCTATCATTCTTCTTTGGTATTCTTTACTTAAAAATTAACCTGAGGGTAAATAATAAGGAATCTGCTCATTATTAATGATTAAACATATCAACTAATAGACATTCGTCCTATAGTTATTATAGTAGATAATAACATAACCTCATCGTATGCTTTAGCCAACCACTCATTAGCATGCAAGTCCTTTTATTTAAATCAAGTCCGTAACTCTTCCTCCACGAAAGGTTCACTAACATGACAATAACTTAGCAATAGCAGCTGATTTTATTAATGCAAGAATCGAACCTTAAACAGTATATCTCCTTTCTTTACTCCCTTACAAAAGATAATTAAAATTCAAATTGCTACCAATAAAGATTATAAAGATATCCTTAATAATTAAACGTTGTCATAACGTTAATTTTCTTCTTTCTTGATGTCGATGAGCTTAGAAATAATGCAAGAGAAGTTGCTGTTAAGATTCCAAGAATATATAATTTACAAATATATACTCAAAAATCTCGTAATTTGCCGTTAAAAGAGAGCTCCTAAAAGGAGCAAAATATGCTTCGGATTTATCTGTTGTACGAGGTGAAATGCTTAAAATCTACAATTCCGAAACATTTAAATGCCCTATACCAGGACTAACAATAAGAAAAAATTACTCAGTTGCAATATGGAGTAACAATAAAGACTTAAAACTGCAATTTTATCGAACTATATATGATACAAGAGGTGAGCTTTGCGATGCGATGAGGAAGAGTTTTATCAAATGTTTGACCTAAGAGGAAATAAATAGCTGCAAAAAGGGTACCAATAGGCCATAAAGGAAGAAATACTGGTTTTGCATGAGTATGTTATCATGGACAACACAATTAACAATTATGATAGAGCTATTGCCATCGCCCCCCTGCCATGCGCCGAAAAGCGGCTTGCAGGGTATTCACACATAGACTCATAGACATTACGAAAAAAAATATATATATTTTTAAGTCGGCAGAAAAAATCCCAATATACATCACGTAAACGGGAAAACGTAAGAATCCCTTTAACACGATTTATTGCGAGACCAAGGCTCTTTTGATCGAAGTTATGTTTTTAATCCTGACTTTACAGACAACTAATAATGAAAGGCGCAGTTTCCTCTTATTCTACACAATTGGGCGGAAGTACGTGTGTAGACCCTTAATGAGGAGGCTATAAAACCAATAATGTTTCATCCATAGCTTATTAAGGGTTGAATGTCGCCAAATTCGAGGAAAGCCCATCAATATTGAATGTGTTATCATTTCCTCGTTAGTAAAACAGGAATGTTACGCCCACTCTCATGTCCTCTCGCACACATTTATCCGCTCCTTTCCTCCAAGCTTATTTAATATAATAATATAATTCTTGAAATACTGATTTTTCCCAGCGAATCTTCTCAATAATCAACTTAAATGATGACCATTTTTTTATTTTCTCTTTTCTGCTTCTCTCTAAGTTTGCTTTTCATTCTTTTTTATTTCTGTCCCTCATTTCTTTTCTTTCAATTTTCAATTCATTTAGATCTCCGGAATAATTTATCTCCTCCCTTTCCTATCTCTCTTTAACTCCCTTTTTCCCTCGATTTCTATATGTCTACTCCGACATAATTACGACTCAGGGTTTCCGTATTCACTCCCTGGGTGTCGGTTAAAGGAAAGATAAATGCCACACGGCGGCTTGCGGTGAATTGATGTAAAGGTCATAATAACTATGAGATACTTTTATACCTCATATCTGCACTTAATTTCTTATGTTTCACGTTAAAAAATATCTGTGAATTGGTCAACATAATCTGAGGTCACGTTCGATCAATTGTGGATACGAAGAAAAACTGCTTTAAATACTGATTTTTAAACACGATAAGGAATTTGGTTATTAAATATCTTATATACTTCTATATATATTCGGTATGGAAGCTGATTCCTAATTTTCTCTTTAAAAATTAGATCCAGGAAATATACGCATTACGCGCAGTTACGAGCCTAAAACAAGAGAACCTTATAGTGCTTCTTTCCTTTAGAGTGTAATTAACAGTCATATTGATTTTCCCGAATTAGTTTCACAATTAAAATATCAGGATCCTCCCTAGGCAACTAGACTCACTCCCATCCTCCATGCTCCTCACATTTACATTTATCTTTTGCACAACTATACCGACTAGAGAGACGAAGGATATATATATACCAGAACTCCTAAATGTACGTTGTATTTTCCACAAATTTATTTATTTTTAGATGGCGTTTCACAATGTTTGGCCAGAACACCTGGAGATTATATAGAGTACCGGCTCGGGCATTACACTGCCATTGTCGGGTCACACACTAAAACAGACACATTAAATAACCCTTCAGGGAAGGGTAAGAGAGGAAGTGGATGAAGGAAGGATCCGTGGTATTTCCAATAGGAGTGGAAGTATTGGTGAGATTCGAAGATGGAGGAAGAAGATAGGAAGAGGTGCTTGTTAGTGAGATGCAGAAAAGTGACGCATGATTTCGAGTTGCTCGAGAGCGTTAAGTCCTTCCAAATCTTTGGTTTGGAAATGCAAAATTTGGGAGAAAACTTGCTGGAATAGCTATTTCCGAAAAGATGCTTTGCGAAGTGGCAGGAGACGTGGCATGTAGGAGGATGGAGGACAAATGGAGGATGCTCTACGATGTTCTTTTGCTCGCGCACTGAAATTCCTGGTAGTTTGGCCAATATAGATACCGTTGCAGTTATCACAATTTAATTTCCAAACCCCCAATCTGTCGTTAGGTGGAAATTTGTCTTTTGAGTTTGCTAATAATCTCATTCTTCTATTTTCATTTCAAAATCCGGGAATTAAATTTAATTTCAAGATTTTCTATTTCGTAGAAAATAAGCACTGAAAAAGAAAGGACAACAAGTTGAAGGGTTACCATGAAAATTGGGAGGAAAACGCCGCTATGAGATGATTTTCCTCTCTTTGCGTTTAAGGAGTTCGTCTATAAGACTTGCAGGGTAACCGTTGGTTTCGGAAATTTCTTTAATGGTATTTAGTTCCCGGGAATAGTTTCTGGGGGATGTAATCTGTGGATTAGACCATGGAAGGAAGCAAGTTTGTGGGAGTAGTAGTGGTTAGGGACGGAAGGGATGGTGACATTGGTGTAGTTCGGTTTTCGGTAAATGCTGAATTCAGACAAGGAAATGGGTTAGATGGTTAAATGGGTTAAATGGTTAAATGCTGAATTCAGTATCTTGGGTTTTAGGCCAATGGTCACATCGAGGTATTTTAAGGAATTATCCGATTCGAATTCGTGGGAAATTTTAGGCTGGAGATCGTTGAGAATAGAAAGGAAAGAGTTGTCTATTGGTGTCATTCCAAACAAAAAATGTCGCCCAAATAGCGAAACCAGCACACAATATTTTTAGAAAATTAGACTTTGAGTCAAACAAGTTTTCTCTTAAACCGTCCATAAATATATTGTCAAGTACCGGGGAAAGGGTCGATCGCAAGACCGTCTTTCTGTCGTAGAAAGATCCGTCGAACAGGAAATAGTTCTGCGTTAAGCACACATTCACTAGAAACAAGAGATTCTTAGCCACTAACTCTAAACTCGTATATTTCGATGTCCCCGTCGTTCTTCCAATCTCCAATCCAACTCCAGTCCAATCTTTCCACGTGTCCTTGTTGATGATTCAGTGAATGCATTATCAGAATTATTGAAACTAAATAACGTGGACGTACCCCTTACCACTCCTAATACCGCTTTCCCTTCCTCTATTATCCTCCTCTGAACGGTTGTTTCCTGTGCCTGCCGATTTTTAGTGTCTAACCTATCGTATGGTAGTGTGGCGCCAATACCGGTAGTCAATAATGAATCATTTTTGTGGAATTTTTCGATAAGTATATATCTCCCTCGTGGATTACCACCACATCACGGCCGCCTACGTAGATTTCATATATCAACCTCCTTATATAATCAATATGAGTTACTTGGTGGAACGCCACCGGTAAGAAATTAAAAACTGCAAAGTACCTATTTCCTTTCTTAACCTCCTTACGTTTTGAACTCCATAAAGCCTTAAGGTGTAATATTCATGTAAATAATCCCATTTGTGAATCGTGTTCAACATAAAAGTGGATTTTATGAGGATAAATGTGGATATTTTTATTTAATTAAATAAATACATACATAAATAACCTTGCATATCTTGAGAATCTTACATTTAACTTTTGAATATTCATTAAGAGTCGCATTTGTGTATACTCTATCTCTATCTGTATATACTGTAATAATAACGACAGCAAAGTCAATTCATTAAGGCATTTTAATTTAGCGAAAATTCAAAAAGCCTAAGGGTTATTCTGGAACCGGGGAATATAACCTGCTTTATTGATTTAATCGTTAATTAGATATTTGATTCCGAAAATTTTTCCTTGTGATCGACTCCGCTGCCCGTTTATTTCCTCGTACATTTGGCAAAATATTTTGAGGATACATTTCAAGGGTCTTAAAATGTTTTCCAAGTACAGCTCAGTAAATCCCTTTTTTCGTTACAAAGGCATTCTCTGAGAATCAAGCGACGGATCGTAAATACGGCTTTAAAGTGAAATTAAATTGAGCCATTATAATGGAATATTTGCATTTATATCCGAATAAACGATAGCTGATATAAATAAAATTATTAGGCGTAAGAAAATCAGGAACTTCTTCCCCAAGTACTGCAAGGAATTGGTATCTTTTTAGATTTTCTACTGTAACTTATTTATGCTGTTGTAATAGTATCGTAAAAGTTCTTCGACAGCTTCATTTCGCGCATGAGTAACCAAATTAGAACGTGCTGCACCAATGGCTGTCCGGGAGCCCTTTACACTGTTATGTAACCAAATCCCAATAATCTATTCCTTCAATCAATACCGTTTTCTTAGCTTCCATCATTATCTAAATTTTTCGATTATTCCTTCGAGTATAAAAAGACTTAGCATAATTCAATCCACAGCATTCATAAAATCATAGATTTTTCGAGAATCATTATATATTTATCAGACCAGATAATAAAATTGAACAAAATAAGTAATTATGAGGAATGAAATTGACTGGATATTATTGTTTATTTGAAAGCTTTTTAATACCATCATAACCAACATGACTGATCATTATCCGAAAATCACCCTAAAATGTTACCCTCGGTTATAATAATCTAGGAAAGAATGCATAAATGTAGAAATACTACGCGGGTCATTCCAAAATGATAGCACTTGATTTAATCGAATAAATTCGATGTGAATAACTACTTTATTTCCCACTATCTATGAAGTATCAGACGGTAATCGTATATAAACGCTTAGAAAATATTCCGATATGCATCGATTGTCATAAATTTTTATGAGCAAAAAGACCGCAAATAGACTTTTTGCGTCATTTATTAATCAAATCGCATGCGTTGATTGAAGCAATCCTCATAAACCCGGAGTAAAAAATTAATTAATCTCCGCTCGCAACATTTTCATTTCCGTATCGACTGGATATTACATCCGCGCAAAGGAATTAAAATGTTCCGCACTTATTATTAATGAGTGATGAATATAAGTCCCGAACAATACTTCCCGGCTAATTATTAAAGACGGCATTATATATGCATATATGTATGTATGCCATTATATATGTATGCATGCCATCAAAATCCATTTCAGCCACGTTTTGCCAATTTTTCTGCGGCAAACATTTATTTTTTTAGTGGCCGACAATGAATCTTTTTTCTCTTTGTCAGCCATTAATCTGTACAATGCACCGTAATCTGATGGATAACTTTTTAATCTTTCGTTCGCGAAGAATAGATTTAAAACTCATTTCCATCGGAATGACGACAGAACCTGCCGGTGGATTACGGCGTCAAGGTTAAAAAATAATGCATATTATAGAAAGTTATTTTTTTGTCTCATTTAGTTTTAATCCCGACAAGTTGAATCTCTTGGTGGATTAGATAAGCTGGAATTACGCCAGAAAAGGGAGGCTCCCGTTGTAATTAAGCGGATAATCTATTTCGGGGGGGCTTTTGTCGTATTTCAAGATCATAGGAAATGGATCAACCATACGTAATCTCGAACCTCTCTTTCGCTCCAAAAATGCGTAATTTTCCTTTTATTTGTATACCGCGGGCCATATTTCTCTGTTAAGCTGCCGCGGAATTGAAATAGGCAAAATTGAAAATAGACCAACATTTTGGGCGCGCGTTTTTTACGGGAAAGTAATTATCCGCCTTAATATTCCTTCCTATTTAATCTCATTAATTAACCGTCGACTGACCTCTGGATCATATGCGATGCATTTAATTAATGCACCTTTACGAATGCACGCCAGCAAACCGTTACTCCAGCGTCCGATACTGACTCAGATGACCCGAGACAAAAATAAATACAAATGCTTCCTTCGGTTGCCACTCATTTCCGGAAGTGTGGCGTTGTACGAATCAAATGAGACCGCAAATGTCTGATTTTAACCCGACGAAGGAATTTTCCGAATGTATTATAAACATGGAGAAATATCAATAATCAATCTAATCGCGGATCGGACTAATGAATTAATTTAAAGGGAACGGATGATCTCGCCATATTTTGGATACGCATTACGTTCCCCAATTGAAATTTTAATTTGTGCCTTCGATGAAATTGAGCTTTTTGTCCTTTTGCAAAAATGCATTTCAGGAATTAGCAAAATCAAGTAAATTAGGCAAATATTGGAGATATTCGCGAAAATTCTTATTCATAAACACACATTATTATGGAGTGTTTTTCATGACCTCCCGCCTCTTACGGGATCAGCTGATGATTAGTTTCGGCACTTTTCCCGACAGGGTGCCCCACCATCCGCAAAATTGCGTCCCATAAGGACCAAACCCGGGACCACTTCCACCACACTTCACCAATCAGGCTAACTTTCCAAATGGAAACTAAATGCAAAATGTTTCTCTTCAAACGGTTATTTTCATGATCTTCATTATCTAACACACATCTTTAAGTTAACTTGATTACCTAAATATGACACTTAAGTTGATCTTGAAGTAAGTTGATCCTAATGGGTCCTAAATTGCGAATCGAATTATCTATTCCATAATTAACCCCTCGCTTACAATCATCGGATAGATTCCCTCTTAAAAGTAACTATTCTACTGTATTTTACATTTAAAAACGAGTTCTCACTTTGATCAATATCTTTAATTTCTTTTTCATGGTAAGAAAAAAAAACAAGCATTAGTAAGCATTTGATCAGATGCTTACTAATGCTTGTTTTTTTCCTTTAATGTTTAAATGTTGAAAAATAGGATTCAAGAAAGGTGGGTGATGGAAACGAATGGTTTGCATATTTGGAATCACATTGTTTCAATTATCTCACAACGCATGTTGGATACAAAGATCTCCGCTGTAATTTTCTTTTTTTTTGTTTTTAATTGTCAATGCAATTCTTCATTTTTCATTCCTTAGTCAATAATGTTAATAGTGCTTCTACAACTGAGGTCATTTCGCATAAATGAGCTACCACCGGGAATCGAACCAAGGACTTTTTACTACCTAGGACCATTTCACATTAAAGACAAAGATTGAGCATCTACAGACACTTTAACCGAATATACATACACAATGGCAAAGTGCTTTAATATACTCAATCGCCATTAGACTAATTACCAAATCTTTTGCTCCAAAAACCACGGTTTTACTAATCACCCAGCCTTAGTTCAAAGCTGAAACTAAACTTCCGCTGTTGACGGACTGTGTATCTCTCACGGATATTGCGGGTATGAAAGGCATTGCAATATCTTCGTTCTTACGCCAAGGTATACTCAAGGCGCTTGTCTTCAAAAAAACTGAATTCGCTAAATGAATGGAGCGAAGTAAAGGAGAAGAATTGAGGCCAAGTGAGGTTCTAATTGAAGAATCATTTGTAGCGCAGGCGCTAAGTGCATCGCGAGGAAAAATGGAATTGGCGGAAAAGGGTGTATTCATGGGAGTAACTGAACGAATAAGGGATGAGGAGAAATTGAAGTGGTGAAAGGAAAAGGGCTTAAAGAGGATAATGGAAGGAAGAGGAAAGCTAAGGAGAAAATTGAAATTTAGAAAGAGGACAGAGAAATACAAATGCGATTCAGCATTGCTAATCTTTAAATTTACTCGTATCAACAGCGAAAGTCATACTCCCCTATATAGCGATCCTTTTGTTTGCATAAAAAATGAGAAAAAAAATTTCGACTACAATGTCAACATAGCTATTAGCTAACCTATATCATTACCAAAAAAAGTTAAATGAAATCAATACATCGACAGTCTCAGAATAAAATAATGTCGCTCGAATAGAAAGCAATACAAAAAACAGTGTAAAAATAAGAAACCATTAAAATGTTAGCAAGGAAAATGAATTAATTTAATAAGAAGAATTAATGAATATTTCAAGCTAAATTAATTATATTATGAATCCTAAAATAGTCATTCAAAAATGTATATACACTCCAGAAAAGAAAAATGTTTTATAATTATTTAATATAATCGATAAATCATGAGATTAATGAAATTTTCGTCCTATAAAATCATAAGCAATGCTTAAGTGATGTCTTAAGGGCATTTATAAGTAAGTCAGACTGCTCTTTGAGTTATCCTAGTTACGTTTGCCATTGAGACACTTTGTCATACTAATAACTGTCTTGAGGATAACATCCAGTATATTAATCACTTCCTGATATGGTATAGGACAAGACTAACTTTTATTAATTTCATGTAAGCCCAATGAATGTTATACTGAAATCTTAATGCAAGATTTAATTCCAAAGTATACATTTTTGACTGACTCTGTATATCACCTGCAGCACTAATTCCCAACCTTCTGTTTTCCGAACCACATCTACATAACAACTTTAATTTGCGGAACAGTAAACCAAGCAAAATTCCCATTGAAAAAGTAGAAAAACCTTTGGGTAAAATTTTTTATTGCTATCATGACAATTCCCTATAAATCGAAAAATGTATCTAAAATACGCGTCTTTGATGCGGAATCATAAATAATTGTCATACTCTTAAACTATGTGGGGCACCAAGAAGTTTCACGACATCATAATGTTTTACGGCACATCGGTTACGTAGTTCTACTGTGGAGGATATTATATTACTTTAAGCATCCACTCCGATAAGTGAAATTTAAAAGATTATTAATAAGAGAAAGTATCGCATTATCATATTATATATAATTTTCAAAGAGTCCGTCCGTCCGTCTGTCTGCCTGTCTCTAGAACTATCTCAGAAACGGCTTGATGTAGAGATAACAAACAAACTGCATTTCGTTTCTGCCAATTTCTAAGCCACACCAAAACTATTTGATTCGAGATTGCGAGAATTTAGATGAAATAAACGGGAAATTGCTTTCTGAAGTGGTACTCGGGTTTACAGTAGCTGCAGCCTAGGCATTACGCATCACTAAACCTTTGGATACTTTAATGCTCGGAATTCGAATAAATAATTTTTACATATTATCTGGCTGAATTATTTAAAAGTATATTTTATCTAACCATAGCTGTTCTTTATGATTTTGTCTGAATCAAAGTCATAAACAATTAATATTTATAGATAAATGAATTCCTATTAACATGGTTTCTTTTTTGTTCGAGCGTCTTTAGCAAACAAGTTTCGTTTATACCAATGTAAATACTTATGAATGACGACGTGAAAGAAAAGGGATTGATATGACTGTTGAAATTGCATCAGTTAATTTAAAAGATTCTCTAAGCACTTGTGCGTTGAGAAAGTTTTAAATATTTTGAATGCTGTACATTAGAGCTGTTTGTTTCGTCGTGAATTTTTTGGTTGACAAAAATTAATCACTGAATAAGAACATTAACATATTCCTAATTTCGGCATTTGCTTTATTTGAGGTATTGTCCGGCAAGTAATCAAATGCCAGCGAATCGTGTTCATCTCATATCTGATTGATGAGGTAAAGCGGTTTTGTGTTTCATTATCTACAAAAAAACTCAGTTGAATGATTTTTAGAACTGTTAATTTTATTTTAATTGCCACTTGGACCACATAAATAAATGTGAGTTAAGTTGATAAATTTAAATCAAAACTACTTCTGAATTTTTCAGTGGATAAAATGCTTTAATTGCCAGATATTGTAAGTTATGTAAATTGATATTTTTTAAACATTTAATGGTTATCACTGTCTACGATATTATTGTCCGAAAGTTTAAATGAAGAACTTTATACTTCAGGGATAACCAATCAATATTTCGAACATTAACTCATTCATTAAATTCGAACACAACGAATTTAATCCATGCAACTTCTCCTCCAAACGGAGTTTTCATATTTTCATATTGTCAGTTGATATTCGTGATTATTATGTACACCGCTAAGTACACCACTAGAGGTAAATTAGCAACGTATACGATGCACAAAGTAAATTAAAGACGATAAAGTAAATTAATGGGCGTTTCTTTAAGAGTTCCAAAGAATAACATATATTTTTTCTATGGATTAGGATTTATCACCAAAATGTAAATTTATTTAGATAAATATGCAAAAAAATGGAGGGTGGGTTTAATTTCTCCGACCGACCACATTATGGACAGTGGGTCATTTGTTACACAACCCTGGTTTTGAAAATGGTTGATGTTTGTATGAAAAATACCGTGATGAGATAAAAAATTGTCATAGCCACGAAAGTGAAGATTGTGGATAAAGGTGGGAAAATATGTAATTAAATGATCTTTGGCCCATTTTAAAAATTCTAGACAGACAAAATGAATGTTTTTTGTAAGAAGGTACTTTCATTAAAATGTTAAATAATCACATGCGAGTAAGTTGTAGCTGACATTAAATATACTATGCGCGCAAATATTTGCGGGGGATCAAACTAATTTATTTATAAATTTCCGAGCAGAACAAGGAAAATACAAACCACTCCTTGAGAGTAAAAAGGATTGTTTTACGGATTTACTTCCTACGGAAGGAGAGATATTGCGAACAAAGGAAAAGGACAACGGTCGTAGTCATATTCAGGTTGAAAATTTATCAGCAAAAGATGCAAAGGGCAGGAAAATGAAGTGGACGTCGAATGTTGAGAAGGGGATTGACGGAAGGAGAAAAATGAAGTGTTCGTAATATGGATTGCTTAAAGGTGGCTCGCTGATTAATGGTCCAGAGGGAAAGCCGAGTTTGGGATCATTGCTACAAGAAGTGAGGTGGTCTCCGCCATTATCTCTCCCTTCGGTTTATTCGCCTTCCGCTACGCCTCAGGACTTTTTGTCAACACTTTCTATCTTGCCCCGTGCCAACTACTGCCGTGAGCCAGAAAAAATTAGAAAAATTTAGCGAAAAAGGATTCGCCATTTTATTCAAACGGAGAGTCTGTTTAGCTTATTCGAGTTCACCACCGTTATGTCCTCGTCATCAAGAGAGAAGCAAGTCGAGGAAAATGACTCGTATCTTTTACGTAGCAACTGCAGAGAGAGGATAAATGTTGATAGTGATTGACCGAGGCGACGCTGGATAGTCTGCCGTACGTAAACATCGAAAAGTCGCTCATTCTGTAATATAAGTTAGGTAAGGAAGACACTCAGGACAGATAAGTTGGAAAACGTAGAGTTAGAAATTCCGAACAGAATCCGTGATACCCACAGAACTAGTTATCGACCGGGTTATTCAGAAGAAGTTTAATTCCAACTACTAAACACGTGTGATTACAGTGAGAATTAAGTCATATTACTTTATGAGCAAATAGAAGAAGTTATAGGAAGGGTTTAAGGCAGTAAAAACTGAATTGAATTAAAGAAGTGAAATGCCGTAGTTGAAGAGGATGGGTGAGAAGTGGGGAGGTTCGGACTAGGAAATAGAAACGACAGGGCGCAGAAATTAACAGACTTTTGTAAGAGGAATAACTTCTGTATCACAATTACTCTTTTTCGGCACCATACCAGAAGGAGGTACACATAGAAAAAGCCCGGGGACACGGATAGGTACTAATTGATTACATTTTGGTAAGAAAAAAGGTTCGGAAATAGTGTTAAAAACTCAAGAAGTTATGCTAGTGCTGTTGTAGACTAAGGTCATAACTTAGTAATGATGAAAACTGAACTGAAATTTAAAAAGATCTTTTATGTCTCAAATAAAAGGAATGTTCTTTTAAAATACAAAGATTTTTCTCCTTGCAATACACAAAAAAAAACTATTTCTTTTATGACGTAGAGGAAAACAAAATTACTTACGCCTACAATACCATTGAAATGCAGATAGGTACAATAAATACAATACAATACAATTCTAGCCCTAAAATTAATCGTAGAAAAGCGACTGGAAAGGAATCTACCTACATACATAGCCTTCATGGACATAGAAAAGGCATTTGATAATGTCAAATGGGATAAAATGTTTGAGGTTTTGAGAAAAGCAGATATAGACTATAAAGACCGAAGAATAATATGGAACCTCTACAAAAATGAGACAGCTGTTATCCGTGGAAGGACAAAACAAGAGGAGACTCAGATACGGAAAGGTGTCCGCCAGGGATGTGCTTTATCTCCCATTATCTTCAATCTATACATAGAGGAAGCACTTAAAAAAGTCAGAGAAGATTCACAGTCAGGTGTATTAATCCATGGCCAAAGAATAGATATGTTAAGATATGCCGACGATATAGTTGTCCTAGCAGAAAGTGAAGAAGACCTTGAAAGCATGCTAATTAGAATGGATAAAGTAATGGATGAAGAATTTAACATGAAAATAAATAAATCCAAAACGAAAGTGATGGTATGTGACAAACAAGAGCAAGCAGAAGTTCGAATTAACGTAGGAAATGAACTACTTGAACAAGTTGACTCATTTCTGTATCTAGGTAGCAGGTTCAGTAGGGACGGCAGGAGCAAAACAGAAGTAAGAAGTAGAATCGCTCAAGCAAAAGCTGCTTTTAACAAAAAGAAAAAGATTCTAACTTCCAAAAACGTCAGTCTTGAAATCAGAAAAAGGCTTCTAAAGGCATATGTTTGGAATGTGGCATGTTACGGCTGTGAAACTTGGACCCTGGGGAACGAGGAAGAGAGAAAGCTGAATTCTTTTGAGATGTGGTGTTATAGACGCATGCTCAAAATAAAATGGATTGACAGAATCACAAATGAAGAGGTTATGGAAAGAGTAGGCGAAAAGAAAAGCTTGTGGAAATCAATTGTTAAAAGAAGGGTAAAACTTATAGGCCACCTAATAAGGCATGAAGGACTTCTGAAGACGGTAATAGAAGGGCATGTTGAGGGGAAAAGACCTAGAGGAAGACCACGCATGAGGTATATGGACCAGATTATGAAGGATGTGGGGTGTAAATCATACGAAGAAATGAAAAGGAAAGACGTAGAGAATGGAGTTCTGCATCAAGTCATGTTGCTGCAAATCAATCTTCGGATTGACCACTTGAGGAGGAGGAGCAATCGTTATTATTTTTTCCCGAGTTTACGCAAAGCCACAACAAATGTTTATAACAAATCTCTCATTCAGAATGAAAGGCATCGCCTAAAAGATAGCAGCACAATCCATATGTCCATCAGCAGCGCCACTTGTAATCAGTAACGGCAACCTATCCTTAGCAGCGCCACTTGTGCTAAGCATTGGCACCTATATATTTAGCAGCGCCACTTATCCTAAGCATTAACAACTATATATTTAGCAGCGCCACTTGTCCTTAGGAAAGCCCCCTGTCCTCAGCTTCTGAGACGGTAATAGAAGGGCATGTTGAGGGGAAAAGACCTAGAGGAAGACCACGCATGAGGTATATGGACCAGATTATGAAGGATGTGGGGTGTAAATCATACGAAGAAATGAAAAGGAAAGACGTAGAGAATGGAGTTCTGCATCAAGTCATGTTGCTGCAAATCAATCTTCGGATTGACCACTTGAGGAGGAGGAGCAATAAAATAACGTTTCTATACCCAATAAAAAAGCGCAAACTTGTACTTTGATACAGTATTTCATCAGAACCCTTTACTCTAGAGCGTATATAAAAGTGTCCAATGCAGCAACAATTGAATACAACCTTTATAGAGAAATGGAACAGAGTGTAGCTGACCAAAATGCTCGTTTTTGATCAGAAATGTGGCGAAGTTTTTAAACTCAAACATTTGATCCATTCAACGTTTCATTTCATTCGAGAATCAGATTGAAAAACCGCGGATTTGCAGTTGCTTCCGTCCGAGGACAGCCTCTATACTGTGTCTTCATAGATGGGATATGTTTTTAAATTCAGACCATTTTATGATGATAAATAGAATAAATGTGGTCATTTCACCTTTTATATAAAATAATTAATTACCTTTTTAGTAAACTTCATAAATGTAGGTGATTCTGAGTCAGAGGGCTAAATAGTTCCAAACAAAAGTCAATTAAAAAGTAATTTGGTTATCTTTCATTTTTGCTTTTCTGCAGCATCAAAACGCGAATGACACGTAAATAAGTATTATAACGTGACACTAAAAGCAACGTAAAGAAAGTGTTTTATAAAATATAAACAGAGGCCGAATCAGGTTTTTTGCATTTCATTACTTATATGTGTGTGATGGACATTTTGTTTAATCGACTGATGGAAAAATAACTTCTCTTCAATTACAGAGGATGTGTTCAAAGAAACAGACACAAGCAATTTTAAAAATTAATAAGAGTTATTACATTTTGGAAAGTGGTGGTCCATTGGATTCGTCGGATGATAAAATATCTCGGAAAGAGCTCAAATTAATTTTAAAATTCAGTTAATGGAACCCCGAACAGGTTATGAAATTAGCGAAATTGCATATTGTTTGTACACGCCTTAATCAACCAGTTGTTTTCCGAACTCGGCATTCCGCCGGTGTCACATCATAACTCCAAAAACTGGTAATATAAATAGCGCCGGGCTAATTTCCACTTTATGTTATCGAAACGAAATTTAAACAAACGATGTGGAGGACGGAACAGAAATCAGGAGTAAAAATAGGACGAGGAAAAGAGAAAACGCGAAATACGGGAATTGAAATATCGATAAAATATTTATTTCAATAAATCGAACGATAAACGTTTGCATGTGTCGATTCCGCGATAACAAGAGAATTTTAATTTCCATTTTCGATTCGAGGACACGATTTTTATCAGATTTTTCAAATTCATTTAGTAATTTTAGAAAAGGGAATATTTCCTTCATGAAAGGTTAAATCGGCAGATTGGAATACTTTACTTCATTTGCACTAAATGATCGTTTAAAAACATCGTCCTCGGTTAAATTAACTCGCAATTTCCTAATTGAACGCTTTTCACTCTCAATGTGATTTCGCGCTTTATTCTTCGAGAGATTCGCGTAGAATTCAAATCATTAGAATAAAGAAACCTTTCAACCAAAAATTGGTACTTTTCTTCTGAATATTTCCCACGCGTTTACTATAAGTATTTTCCAACCTACTGACCACCACCCCATAATCCTGCCACCACTAATCTCGGAATGTTGAATCAGTGAAACGTACTTTTAATGTTCCATCCATTCAATATGAATCAGCATAATAATGCATTCATAAATATATCTTAATTTTATTTTCTTCCTTGCGTTGGTACTGTAACCCAACTTCGAAATTCTCGGAGGAAAATGCGCGAGAATGCACTAAAGCAGCCAATATTGAATCGATGGTTAAATTACTCCGGATTGACCATAAAAAGCAACGTTTCGTATCTGTTACCACCGGGTTCTTCCGGCCAATGACCTCTTCCTCTGTCCCTGTAATTTTGCCGCCGTCCCTTTCTCCTTTTTTATTCATTATCTTTCCGTTGGATGTCGTAGTAGACGTTTCCGTGTCAAAGTTCCTTAGTCATCATCCCAATTGAAGTTATGAGGCTTTTGCGCGATTTCAATAGACTCCCCAAATACTCTATCCAAATATTTCGGTTTTCTGGCTTCAATATTGGTATAATTTGCATATATCTCGTGTCCTGGTTCCAACCCTGAATGTTCTGCAATTATTGATCCATTTTTGTCTCTAGTCTTTACTTCACTGCCCTTTTGTGTTCTTTAACTAGGCACTAACCAAACGGCTCGTTTGTCCGATGTAAGATTTACCAAACAGTTGATCTGATACATGCCTTGACAGGATAACCGGTTCTTTGCGTAACGGAAACATTCTTGCGTCTTACGTATTCGTTCTCTTTCGCTGACTGTCTCTCGTCTTTTGGATTTTAATATTTTCCCTTCTGTATCAATTTTTTCCTTATATATCCACTACTTGAGCCTCCTCTTTTATGACTGATCCTTCGTCTGAAATTATCCTTGCCCGTCCAAGCAGCGTTTTTATGATAGGGTTCTTATGCAAGGCGAAATGATGAGAAGAGATAAACATTATTATTTGTTTATAGCTAGCACATCCATGAAAAGGTGTGGCTAACAGATATGAAAAAGACTGACAGGACCAGGATGCGAATCTGGAGTCTTCCGCTTTGAGTCCTCGTCCTAACAGACTTTTTTCATTTTCGTTTTTCCTTGGGATTTCTCCTAGGAGCACACATTCACGTGCAAAGTTACTATTACTCATTTCCCTGATATACTCATTTGCCTAGTATTTGCCCCTCCACACTCCTTTGCTCCATGCCAAACCCATCCTATGAATAGCAGTTTACCAAATTCATTTATGAACATGGACGTATTGTTCTCGAAACGTATTTCGACAACTAAGCTGCCATCTTCGAGAGAGAAGAATAACATTATTCTTCTCTCCCAACATGGACGTAAGAAAAAATTGCGTTTTGTCAGCTCTCCGAATTGAATTTACTATTGGCATCCCACCGTAGAATTGGTTTGCTAATTAGTTAACGTAATTTAAATATACCTAGCTAAGTGTATTTTTAAATTTAAAAAATTTTTCTCTTAGATTATTTTCCTAAAGTTTTAAGAAAATTTAATACGCATTGTTTTAAAAGTGTGAATTTCATCAAATTGATGATTAAAAGATTCATTTTTATATTTCAGAAGTGACTCTGTGTTAATAAAGCGTGTCTTTTCAGGAGACAAGTACGAGGCTGTGGTAGTGGAGAACAAGTATAAGAAGTACATGATGCTCAAGATAAGGAACGTAAGCCACAAGGACTTTGGATCTTACAAGTGTATGGCGAAGAACTCTCTGGGAGAAACTGACGGATATATAAAACTGGACGGTGAGTTGTCTCTCCGCATGGCAGTCACTCTCTCATAAATTACTCAGAGCTTCCAACTTAAGCTAATGTTTCACCTCTTATGGAGTAAGAGTTTCCACGGGCGACAAGTGATTTTTTAAGTACTCATTTAAACTTACTCAGAATTTCTCCAATGAAACATTCCGAAACAGAACTCTGAAGAAACGGCGCACTATAAAGATACCGACAATCTGGACAAAGCAAATTGTTTTCGTGGTTTTTGACTTGTTCTAGGTGCATTTTAAATTTTTCTTTCCAAGTTATTACAACTAACATATTTTCTTACGACATGTTTCGCTCCATTAACTGAAAATATTCAACAATTTTTGACCAAACAAAAATTTTCTTGCTGTCCCTAAGAATACACAGAAGAAGAAACGACCGCCCACGATATTAGGAATAACTATTCCTAATATCGTCGGCAGAAGATGCGTTGGTAGGGAGTTTTCGTTCACTGCCATCGTGTGCTTTTTATCCCACAATATTCCCTGATTATATTAACCGATTCTCTACACAGTTTTTATTTGACAGCCATTAGTCTATTGGTTTTTGGTGTGTTTCTGTGAAAGAGCCAGCTTTGGCTTTTCGAAAGACGCGTTTGCTAATAAGTTGTTTCCGATGAATAAAAGCCTTCCACTTCAAGAAATATCAGCAAGGCGCCAAAAGATGGAGGTATGAAGATTTTATTCCGGTACATGATTATGGTTCCTGAATGTTTGCTTTGGTTTCCAGAGGCACTGCATCCGCAGATTGTTTTCAATTTAAAAATTAAATACTCCTAAATTAACAGTCGAGCTAAGCCGAGCTGTCGCTCAAACGATAAAGCGAGCCATTGGTCAGACGATGTCGACCAAATGAGCTCTTGGGCGTCTATCAATCGGTGTATACCCAAGATAAACATGATAGACGAGCAGCCACAAACGGATTCAATCGAAGTTAAAATGTAACTCAAACTCTTCAGTTTTTCTCCTGGAGTTCTTAACTTCTCAGGCGGATCTAGAAAAATTGAGACAAGTGTGATAGCTAAATTGGTTAGGGCAACCCCCTGAAAGTGGGAGGGCCATTTCTGTATTGACTGTAAATTTACTTTTGATTGCCGGTTTAAAACAAGCTCTTCAATGATTAGAGGTAGCAGCGGCTAAGAATTGAGTAGTCACTGATCTGACGCAGTTTGAATAACCTTTCTCCAGTTAAAGTTTACTTAAATAGGGAAGGTCTGCTCATTTTATGCGCCGCGGCACACCAGAAATATCGTTTGTGTGACATCGAACATAGTAAAATCGAATAAAATCATAGTAATCGAATCTAAAGTAAAAGCAAAGGTCAAAAGAACGTAACCATCATCATCATCATATATATATATAAAGCAAATGTCTGTCCGTCCATCCGTCCGTCTGTCCGTTTGTCCGTCCCCATACTTATTTCAGAAACGGCTTGACTTAAAGATCTGAAACAGACTGTATTGTGTTTCTACGATGCTGAAACCCCAAAAATAACTATTCTCATCTATGTAAAGACCCGGGTTCGAACCCAGGAGCCCATAATACGTTTCCATAAGAAATGTAGGTAAAATAGGTTTTCGTTACCTGCAGAGGTTGTTTCTTTTACTAAATTAAATTAGAAATAATGGTCCTACGAAATTGAGACAAGTGTCACAAGAAAGGAAAGTAATCATAGAATCTTATTTTAGCCGTGAAACAGCCATATAAATACGAAATTGGCAGAACTTTGATAAAATACACGGAAAATTCGTAAAATGTTTAGGAAATAAACAACCCATCCCTTTGACGACCAAGGCAAATGTTGAACCTTGATTTCATGAGTTATCCCATATAAATGCACGGGGATAATCAGTTCTTATAATTTTTATAAAAATTATTTATCTGTATTGCAATTTGGCCATTTGGCCAGGTGGCAACGCTGGAGGGAAGTATAACATGATGATTTNCCTCGGACGGCAGGTTGTGCCACTATGTGGAGACTGCCAGTCTTGCTCACAAAGCATTCCCTTAACAGTGTGAGAGAGACGCGGCACGGTAGTTCAGTGGTTAGAATACCTGCCCGGAAAGTGGGAGACCTGGGTTCGAGTCCCAGTCGTGTCGCTATTTTTCACACTTGTTATTCCTATATTTTATTTCTTCCCCGGAAAGACCCGGAGTCGAGCCCCGGAGCTAAAAATGTGTTTCCATAACACTGAACGCGATTTTTCATTTTCGAGAATGCAAGGCTGTCTTTCTTCATTGATTTTAATACCTAAATTTGAACGAATTTCCATCAAACTCTGTTCATCCGAAGGTTAAATGTACAACCAATCTTATTTTTGCCATGTTTACACGTTTAAGTGTCAATTTTTTTATAATTGTGCTTTTATTTCGAAATTTAATGTAAATGTTCCGCTTTTCCTGCACTCGCTATGGCAACCGTCATTGTTGCCACGGATGAATAAACAAGCATTAGAAAGAAAGGTTAAGGGAATGACGTTGTTTTCTATTTAATATCTTTAGCGTCTGTAGCAACCAAACGTTATTTATAGCAAATGTAAATATTTACAAATAATTACCTGTTACTTTTTGCGTTGAGAATATAAAGGTAATACTTTTATGCAATAATAATGAGGTTCCGTTATTCTCATTGGGTTGAAACACTCTTCCGAATTAATTTTGAAGAAAATTTTAAAGATTAAGTGAAATATTACGAAATTCCTCATATCAATATTTCAACATTGAAGAATTATTAACTGAATCCAAAAAGCGTAAGTAAATGTGACGCTTTCAAATCAAAATTACTTTAAAGTGATGGTGAAATAATTATACAGTAACATTCTAAGATTGAAATTAACTTTTTTTAAATAAATGATAGATTACAGTGGCTTTGATGTTAAAAATTAAAACCAAGAACTGTGTAAATCAGAAATGTCGATTCCAATATTTGGAATGTTTGTAACCAACCGGGATGTAAATGAATGTAAGTAAAGTTGGCTACTTGCTATAAAATATACTTACTCATTAATTCAAAACTACTTTTAAATGTTTTCAGGGAAACAAAACGCATTAAATGCCAGATATCGAAATTTGTGAATATTGATATTGCTTAAAATATTAATTGATTTTCATTACTTTCCATACTGTTATCCGAAGGTTTAAATTAAGAACTTAAGAATTATCAGAAAAAACACAATTTTCAGCACCGTAAATATTTGTAATTAAATTTTCTGTTCTTAAATGAGTTTTAGATGTAAAAGTAATTAGTATGTGCGAAACATCGACGACAGTGATGTTTGCTTATTCCCTATGGTACGATAGTGAAATGGACTGTATAGGAAGTTCAGGCAGATAGAGCAGACTGTGGCACTCACCATTTACAATCCTCCCCCGTCCTGATGAGGAATTCCTCTGCACTCGATATTGGTCTTCTGACCTCTGGATAAGAACTACCCGCACCCTTGCGGGAAACAAAAAAAAAACAGAAAGCACCACCAGTCTGCCCCCTAGTGACGCTATTTCAAATTTTCTAATTACATACGAAACACCCCACGAATTGGAACGTTTCTCAATGTTTGGAAAGTTTTGAATACAATGGAAACGTTTTTGAAAATTATCCTTAAAGTTTATTGTGTCTAATTTATGAATTATAATGCGAAATCCCTCAAATCAATAATTCAATGTCAAAGAATTATTAGCTAAAAGCAACGAGCGTAAGTAAATGTCACACTTTGAAATCAAGATTACTTCAGAAAATAATTAAAATAATTAAATACTTTAACTTATCATCAGCGATGTATCCTTATTGAGATATGATGGTGATTTGTTTGATAATTTACAGTGGTTTTGATATCAATGTTCAAATACTATAATCAAGAACTGTGTAAATCAGAAATGTCGCTTTGGCTCTTGGCAGTATTTGAAGTGTTAATGACTTAGCAGTATGTAAATAAATGTAAGTCAAGTTGAGTAATTTAAATTTAAATTACTTCTATATATTTCACCGGTTAAAAACACTTAATTTACCACACTTTGAAATTTTAGTTAATTAACATTGTTTAAAATAGAAAATGGTATGCACTATCTAAGATATTGTTCTCAGAAAGTGTAAATTAAGTACTTCGTACATCAGGGATGTCCCATCAAAATTTGGCGTACAAAACATATTTATTAACCAGGCATTAGCCACTTGGTTATTAATTAGTTACTTATTTAAAACATACCGAATGAGACAATAATTTCATGTAAATAAATATAAGAATAGTAATTCCTAAGAGAAAAGATGCGACAAATCGCATCGTATATTAATTAGATCGCTACGAATAACCACAATGAAATAATCAGTTGGGAAAAGATATTTTTCGTTGAATAAAAACAATCACATGGCCCTAAATTGATTTGGCCATTCAAATATTATGTACGCAAATATCACCCAGGCTCATCTTTTAGCTCAAGAATTTTCATTACAGTATTCACATTTATGTATTGCATAAGCAAATTAGCCGTACGTTTAGCTCAACTAACTCATTGACAATCTTGAAACTCAGTCATTGAAATTCAAACCACACCGGGAAGAGATAAAAAAATATTGATGTAGCGATTAACTTAAAGATTTTTAATTATTTTAGAAAAAGATGTGACTAAATTAATCGTTTATAATTTTTGATAATTCAAAACTGACGTAATAAAATTACTTATTGTGTAAAGATACGCTTTTTTTAATATAAAGTAGTCACAAGTTTTTAAAATGTTGAATATAATTAATACACCATACGCGCAAATATTACCGCGGGATCTGCTAGTTATTATAAAACTTCATTTCCAAGAAATCTTACCGATTAAAAATCCAGAGTAAGAAGAATGTATGTAGGTGATTTTCTGAAATCCATCCCGTGTCATATTTGCAAGGTTGCAATGTTATCAATAACAAGTTCTACTTTCCCGTGCTTAGAGACAAAAATAACTAAATCTGCAAATCAAAATATGAACTGATATAATTTTACTAAGAATAATTCCCTTACGTGCTCTAAACAAGGGCTTTCTTTGATAACGCCACCAATTTTGTTATTTCGGAGGCAAGTAAACACGAGCAAAAGGTAAATAGAAAAAATATGGCGATCTTTACGAAAAAAATATCAGTGAGGTGTCGCACCGTGGTTTTTTCAGGTAATCGAAGCTAATATTACACACATGGGAATGTAACTTGATTATAAGCGAATCAAAGAAACGATTTCACTAAAAGAGCATCAATTTACGGAAGAATTAAACAAAAGTGCAACATTGCTAAGAAAGGATTCTTTGGTGATTAGAATATAAAACCCACGAGTCAAAGC
The DNA here is from genome assembly GCA_000376725.2 of Ladona fulva. Lineage (NCBI taxonomy): Eukaryota > Metazoa > Arthropoda > Insecta > Odonata > Libellulidae > Ladona > Ladona fulva. Next base: position 1,445,504 of record KZ308862.1, read on the forward strand.
GCACCGCTGTTTACTGTTATACCTATGACGTTAGAGAAAAATCTTAACCTCAGCTTGGGTTTTCATAATTTGCCCGGTGTCACAAATATACCCATATCCAGCCTCCCTCCATTCATTAGAAAAACCTGAAGACTTAGAGATTCAACCACGTTAAGAATCCGATTCTAATTGCAGCTCTTGTGGAGAAGGCCAATTAATTGAAGAAGTTATTCTATCGACCAATGCATTTAGATTTCATCATTCGATTTAAACGTAGTTTTTTCCTCATTCTAATGCCGAGGATTGATCGGAATTTAGTGTCGATGTGAGAAAGAGCCATCAAAGACGCAGCGACACTTCGGACCCCTTCACGGAAAGATAAATAAAAAAGGACACACCATTTCACAACCCTGTCTGAGGGAGCGTAAATCTGCCTGCACCCCTTTCAAGAGCGCCTTTCACTGCTCCTTCGGATCCCTAAGGGGACATCCGAGAAAAAGGCCTTTCGACTGCGGTGGTCTTCGTTGCATAGAAACAGAGGAAATCGAAATGGAAGCAACTCCCTGGGCGTCTTCGTAGCGGGATTTATCTCCGATTCCCGGGACGGGCGAATTGATGGAGGATTCCGAACACGCAGGGTGCACACCGACTATGCGACACCTCTTAGCGGGGGAAGGAATTAGAAAAAGTTGGATTATCTTAAGCTACGAATAGAACTGCCTGTCATCCTGAAAGAACTTTCATAAGAACACGTATTTCTCGTCTCCCGGGAAACGCGCTTCGAACCCGGAGAATTCCCGTCGCGTTGTAAAGAATACATGTAAGAGGTGCGAGCTGGTAATAACGTGTTAATTGCCGGTCTCCTAAGTTGGAATCCTTTAAAGAAAGGTTACTGTAAGATAATGCGAATGCTAAATAAGTTAAAAGAATATTTACTCTATTCTTTTTCGCCGACTCTCGAGTGAAGGCCAAATACGTAAAAGATTTCGACGCGAATCCTTTAGAAAACATTCAACCAGAGAACGATCCACCGCGATTAAAATAAATTTTAAAATATAGATAGATCTTTGGACATTTACATCCCCTGCCACACGCCTGCAGGTGCCGTTCACAGTATTGATGTAGATTTTAATGACTGCGACTTTGTTTTCAAATCGGTGCACCATGATTAAGCTCTAGTATACCGCATAATGCGCGAGGATTGCGAATTTTACAAATTGCTTAGGACACATTTCGTGAGATTTCTTTTGGTCATTTAAATAGAAAATTCATAGGTAAGACCAACCTTGGTGTTTCATTGTTCAATTGGAACTCAGATTCATGTCTACGTGTTCGTACGGTATGTCCAATTCACATAACCACTATACGCTTTATATACCTAAGAGTACTACTAAAGGCCTAACGATTTGTAATGACACATAATCGTATGAGATAGGTACCTGATTAAATCGAATGGGAATCAAAGACAATCGAAGGATGCAACTTTTACCCGTACCATAAAATATTTTATTCGGCGGCCATGGTTTTGACGCTACGTCATCATTAGGCGAAGTGGTTGGACCAACGGTGGTTGAACAATAAAATACTTCGCAGTTCGGGCAAAAGTTACATCAATCCATCCTTCCATTCTTTCTTTGTCTACATAAATACTCTGCAAGCGACTAAAATAACATTTCATCACCAGAAAACTTAGTTCATATTCAAAGGTGTAGCGAAAAATGGCAACTAGATCTTAATGTAAATAAATGCTCTGTAGTTAATTTCTGCGATATGAAAATATTGCTTCAGAACAAAATTAATTGAAAGAAAATAAAAGCAGTCGACTCGATTGAATATCACAGATTCACCGTTACAAATAACCTAAACTGGAGTACAAATATTTGAAAAATCTGCGGTAAATCAACTGAAAAGCTCGATTTTATAAAGCGCACTGTAAGTAAATGCGATGAAAAGGTTAGATAGCGATTTTATTTCAGCATATGGATTATGCGGCGAGTATACGGGACCCAGCGAATGAAACGAATGCTCGGAAACTCGAGAAAGTGCAGCGAAAGGCATTCCGATTTGTTAAAAAGTGCTACAATAGAAAAGTAAACGTTACGCAAATGCTCTAAGACGCAAGTTGGGAATGCTTGAAAGAAAGGAGATTAGGCTGTGATTGCTTGATAAATTCAGAGAAAGTACATCTGTAGTAGTCGGTATTATGTGACCCCCTTCCGCTACTTGGGTCCATCCGAGCGAAAAATAAGAGGAGGACAAGTCGTTATATGGACTCTTTCTTTCTTATTATTATATCATAAGGTATTCTTTCCACAAACGATGCGTAAAAGTAATAATCTAAAGAAATAACCGGACCGCTTAATGTTTACACCCCTGCCATACGCCGAAAGGCGGCTTGCAGGGTATTTATGCAGTTCTAGGAGTATATCTCTTGAATTTCCCACAGACATCCTGTTATAGGGCAATTACATTGAGGTATCCAGCGATGGACGAACACACACATCCATCCGTATTCGAAGAAATCCGGTTAGCCAGGACTCGGCATTTTGGCATGGTATTGGAGCAGCCAACGTGGTCCGCAAAGCACATTTCTTCTCCATATACTCCTATAATCTATTTCAAGCATCTATAGAGTAAGGCCATGCTTCTCGTGACAAACACAAGATGGCGTGAGCTTTTCCTTTCCGATCCTATCGACACATATGAAATATTTGGACACGAGTGCATCTATTCTACTCCTGATATAGAGCAAACACTGTCCCAATTAGGATTATAGGTAAGTGCACAGGAATGCAAAGACATCACCTCGTATGGCGTCGAGAAAGGAACGTGAGAGCAACAGAAATAAGATATGAGAAGGAAAAAGTATCCGAAAGAGTGCGAATGGGAATAGAGGCGCGCGTTCCGTGGGGAATATGATTCGCAATTTCAGCCGTAATGGATTCGGCGAAAGAAGAGAAAGGTGCATCCAAGTAGAGATGCGATATTCTATCAAAAGCAGCATTTCAAACGCAGTTCCATCAGACATCTCCGTTACGCACCATTTTTACACGAATTCCGACAAAAGCGCCCGTTTCCAGCGGTCTCGAGTCGGTTTCCCTCAACTTTAGCCTTTTCCTATGGTAAGTCTCCGAAAAGTGGGTGTAAGTTGGGTCGATGGGAAATGTATTTCTTAGAGATAGAAGAAAACATATTAAGAGAAAAAAGGAAGCGTGCAGAAGTGGACAGAGACAGTGCTGAAACAGGCAACGTAGGCGAGGATTCTTAGTTCCGAGGGAAACGATCGCATAAAAACAAAGAGTAAAAAGGATGTATAGAAGCAACTGTGGAAACCAATTGAATGGGACAGATTTCTTTCTTTTAGGGTCGCGAAGTCGATGTGTGGCTGTTTATGTAGTAGACTCTCGTAAACAGCTGTAATTTAAGGCTAATGTCAGACAGAAATGTTCATTTTATATCTTGAATGCCTTTTTACGCTGTTTCGATGACCGCGGTTTATGAAATGCTTTTCTATTCGGAATACCCAGTTCTCGTGAAAATATTAATTAATAGAAAATTTGATTGCAATTACATATTTTCGGTCTGAAATGACCAATTAGACAAAAATTCATACAACGCTTCCTAATCAATCATGTTTCCACCAAACTAAAATGTATTAAATGTAAAATGCTTAATACATTCGTAAATGACTCACATATTAGACGCATATAATATATAATACATATATAATCATGCAAACGTTTCATGCTAAACTTAGTGATCACATAATTTCAGCGAAAAGAAGTAACAAATAGTATAATAATGAAAGGCGAGAATAAATCAATATGATCTGAAGTTCGCTGTCTCATTTATTAAAGGTATAGAACTATAAAGAGTATAAAACTTTTAGTTTCCGCAACTTTATTTTAGGCGACAAGTTTCTCTAGCATCATCAGCACATTTAGAAGTTCAATGCTAGCGTGCAAGCATCATCGGTATAATAACAAGTCCAATCATTAAAAACATGAATCGATCGATTCATTTTTGTGATGAAATTGTCCAATTTAATCAAAAATGTGGGACATAAGGTATGAATTAACATTGTATATATGCACACAAAGTTTATGAAAAAACAAACGCCTATAACCAAAATAAAAAGTGATAATGCAAACATTAGCTAATTAACATTATGAAACTGCCAACCATACATCATTGGTCGACTGATTTATCAATGCCACCAAACGTCTCATCAAATTCCTATTTTACTGTTTAACTCGTATCAAATTAGACAACGATGAATTATTCAATGATTAATTCTATTTACATATTTTATTTAGACTTACCGACATTTCTTTGGTTCATTTCGTAGTTTTTTTAATTTGAAAGTTTATACATGTAAATTAAGTATGTACTATTAGGGTAAATGAGTAACGAGTAATTTCTAAATCGCAAAATCGCCAGCGGAAGAAAAGAGCGAAACAAACAAGAATAAAAGATAAAGAGGGGCGCAATTTGAGTGAAGGAGGTAATAGTTAGTTGGAATTGAATCGTAGAAATAAGAAAATGAAAGGACTAAAACAAATTAATTCATCACAAATTCAGTATAAGGGCAAAGAATGAATGAAAACGAATAGCAAAAACAAGGAAAGCAAAACCGACGAATGAAAATGATGACGACACGGAGGTTAAGGCCTTTCTCTGCCCCAATTATTCAACCTCGTTTACAACATCAAATAAACATAAACGACTCAAAACCCCAACGAATATTTCAATAATTGTACGCGTTCCAAACCCAAGGAGAAAATCAACTCAGTCGCCTTGCGAAGGGAGCACAGCCAAATGGAACAGAATCAGGGACTTGTGCTTCCAGGCAAAAGTCTCGAGGATATTCCAAACCTTAACAAAGTTTAATTCGAGGGCGATGATCCTCCCAACCCATCTTCAGGTCGCCTTACGATGGAAAAAAGTGCGAGCGAAAAAAAAAACTCCGAAAATATGCCTCGGAGGTCTTGGAGAAGGATTTGAGTTTCCTAAGGGGAGGCCTCTCTTAAACTCAGAAATCACCCCGTACACGTTCTCACTAACACCTCTCGCTACATTCAGCCGCGAATCCATCTTGAAATCCCCGGCCGACAGCAGAGGAAGGGACAGCCCAGCTTAAGGTCTCCTCTTGCCTTAAACCCCAAAGGCAACGGGGAAGAAAAGTGCAATCGTTGTATTTTCAGTAGGGGATGGAAACTGAATACAAACACCTAACTTTGAGTGGACGCGTATATTTTATCACATCCATTAGATGTTTTATATATTCTATTTACAAACGAAGGAAAAAGCTTAAAAGAAATTTATGAATAAGTAATTCGTAATTCGTGTTTTGTTATATACGGTAAAACCTCGCTAACACGTTCTCGCTTAACGCGAGTTTCTGAAAGGCACGAACCCAAATCGCGGTCCCGGCACAGATACATCCCGTATGGAGTTTGATTCGTTTAACGCCAAATTCGGTTAGTACGAAATTCGAACAGACACCTCGGGTCCCGCAATTAGGATTGCTCGCTTAAAGCGATCTCTCCATTTCTACTTCAATGACGTACTAAATTACGTACTCGACGTACTAAACTTTTTCCGCAAATTATTCATTGTGCATAGAAGGCATCTAAAAATGATTTTTTAAATCATATCCTATACGGTACGGCAGCAAATCATACAACGTTTGTACATTTTACCAGTCCTACTTCGCGTATTCGTCTTGGAAAAGACCATCTCTCGACTGCTTACGAGCTACTACGAATAGAATATATTCCAACCAAACTGCGATAAAAAAAACTCGAAATCATCCTCGAGTTTTTCTCAAAAAAATGCAGATATTCATTTTAATGTAAGTTTGTTGATGATTCTCACCGATTCTCACATCGATGTGATGCGAATGGATTGGCTGCTCTCAAAATAAATGGGAATCACGCAAAAGGTTCTCTACTGTATGTCTGTATAAATACTATCCTATGGGAAAAAATTTACTAGGGAAATCATCATCATGTCCCTTGGAAAAACTTTCTTGGGAACAAGGAGAGGATAAGCAAAATTGAAGTTAGAATCTACTGAAAGACCTCAGTGAGTTCATGACTGTCATTGACATTGGAAGTCTTGTCCCCTTGTACTAAAAGAAAGGGTCTGTTCATCAAAAGCTGCACAGAAATAGGTACATTTCGTTTAAAAAGAATGAGTAAGCGAGTGCAAGCAAGTATCAATCTTCAGATATTAGACGAATTGGACCGCGGAGCTTGGAGTTAAACACAAATGGCTCATTCGTTTGGTATTCCGACTCTACAATGATAAAGAACCGAGTAAAAATGCAACAAGCCGCTGAATCGGGCAGCGTTGGACAAAAAGCTTGGCGATTGCGCGTAGCTCGTCCTCAAGATGTTGATGAGGAATTAGTGAAGTGGTTTAAACATCTGCGGTCAGCGGATGCACCTTTAAATGAACCTATTCTTCAGGAAAAGTCAAATTCAATTGCTGCAAACCTTAAGATTGATGACTTCAACTGTTCTACTAGCTGGTTATGGCGTTTTCAGAAACGTCACGCGATCTCCTCTCAAGAGATATGCAGAGAGAGTAATAAAGTGCACTGCAAAGGAGGCGCGATGCGTTCTACAGAAATGATCCTGTGATCAAATGAATGGCTTCTGAACTTCAAACGTCTCCAGGAGGAGTGCGACCTAAGGAAGATTTTTAATGCGAATAAGATTGTGATATTTTATAAACCCTTGCCTTCAAATATGATGGGAGAGAAATGTCGACTCGAACAGAGATTAGCCATTGTTCACTTATGATTTGGAGTCAGGAGCTACGAGTGATAGGAAAAATCGAGCCCAAACACACTGACCGATCTAAGCTGCCCTGTGATTATTCTCGCCGTAAGAAGGCCTGGATCGATGGAACCGCATTCCGGGAGTGACTCTTGAAATTTAATCGACGTATGGAAGTACAGAATTGGCAGGTACTGCTTGCTTATGATGGATGATTGTGCAGCGCATATATTAGGCGAATTGCAGCTCTACCAAGTGAAAGTTTGCCTTTTCCTTGCAAACACAACGAGCCGCCTTTAGCCGTGCGTAGACGTAGACGTGCTGATACAAAATCCTTTCTCGCGAGGAGAAAAGTAAACAGCATCCCCAAATATCGGAGATCCAAAGCATTATTTTGTCATCTGTCTTTCATTTGAACACCTTTTTCTAAGCTCGCCAAGAGCTCGTGCATGAGTCAGTATTGAATAATCTATAAGTTCGAAATACGAAGCTGATCTGTAATTATCGAGCCGTGTTGCTATTCGCTCCATAACGAATTATTCGACTCCTTTGAATGTATTCATAATTTGCGTCCTGAACTTCCGCAGCAAAATATTCTCCATTTTTTTAGTCCTTATGGAAATAAAATAAAAACATGGTATAAACTTATATTTATTATTTTTAATATGATTATGATGTATATGATAAATGATTTTTATTGTTAGATGATATTTTTCATTTTGTATATGTATATATGAGCTATACGAGATTAACGCAATTTTCGTCGTGATTTTGTTTACACGAATGTTTTTGAACTCTCGACTTTGCAGTCAGTTTCTGCTCGTTTCAACAAGAATTTACTGTATCACTACTTATTTGCATCCTTTAAAACATATACTTCCAGCGGTAACGCTCTAATAATTTTTCGGTAAAAATATTTAATTTATTTATTTTTTAATTCTGTACATATTTCATTTTCACTCTGCTAAATTATGATCGCCGATTACGATAGTTTATCTAACACCTTCCACAATTTATATAAGTTTAATTTCGCCTTTAGTCAGCAATAGCCTAGATATCCGAAAGCAATGCTGGAAGAAGAAGAGAAAAATAAGTGTCTGCAAAAATACACGAATGAGAAAAAGATATTTTCATCCTGGATTCTAACTCTCGACTAACTGTGGAATGAAATATAGCCAAATGCACGTGAAACTCTGTTTACTATGCCCAGACACATAAACTGCATTTTTCCCACTCAAATTCATCATCCTATTTTTGTGTTCCAATTGAATTTCGCTCTAGTTCGTAATTCACTTAACGCCACACTTCGAACCATAAAAGTTTTCATCTTAATATTCAGATGTTGTTAGCTAATGTCCACTCCTAAATGCAAATTCGTCTGCAAGGGACAATGACTAGGCGTCTGTGAGTGTCCTTTGAAGAGAGATTAGTCTGTGTATTCGCTAATTTCTCGTTTTTCACGAATGCATGCGAGAGGCATGCACAGGGCGCAGCAACACTACAAATTCACACCACTGTATCGGATGTCTTCTTCAGGATTATCATTGAAGGAACAAGAGAGCTTCAAATATGGCTATAGGAATTATTTAAAGGAGAAATATTTTACTGTACTGTGATTTTGCTGTGTTTTAATATTGTCATAAATAATGACGTAACAGTAGAAATATTAATTCCATAAATAAATGAACGTTGATTGAATTTGGAATCCAAATATAATGTTAGAATCGTATCTATTATCCACAGTTTTTCATATGTACAAATTTAAGTTCCACTGTTTACTTACTAAAAGTTCATTTTCTTACAAAATGAAATCTGGTATTTAGATTCATTTATGGGAGCATTTAAAGAATTCAAGCGTATATAATATCTATGTCGATCGATACTTATTAAGAATGATTATTTACGAGATATTAAGAAATATATTGACCGTCAAATTGATAGTTCACTCGCAGACACAGAAGATCATTAGAGGAATATATATTGGTATATCGTCATCTTTGTTTTTGCAAAATTCCGCGTTTGCATGTCCTACTGATCTTACCATTATCTGTTGCCATTTTCAGATCAAAATAATTTTAGTGACACTTTGTAAAATACTCAAAATAAGCCACGGTCAAAAATGCATCAATCACGAAATATTCGCGCGAATGGAAACTGCCGAAAAGTCAAAAGTGGAAATGTCAACAAGTGTATTGGAAGGGCGACAAGAGCAATAAAGTAAACGACAGGTGCGAAGAAAAGAAATAAGGAAAAGAAAGAATTCAGCTCCCGAAAGAGGGACTTTTTGGAGTGAATCTTTTAGAGATACCTGGACGAAAGGTGTTTCTTTGTACGCGGGAAGAGTGGAAAAATGAGAGAGAAAGAAAATGAGGAAAGGGAATGAGCAAAGAAGCTGTGCGGTGACAAGGGTCCCATTCTGACACATTAATTATAATGACTTTGGTCTCGAGACGAGAGAGATGAAAGAGGAAGGGAAGGGATGAGTGGAAGACAATTTTTTCTGTAGGAAAGCGACGGGAAGAGTGATATCCCGGGCGTGACACTAAAAATGGAGTTTTTCGTCGAAAATCCGAGCCATTCCTCGCTTGCCCAGGAGCGGAGAGGGAAGCCGATGCAAGTCTCTAATGCGTCCCTCCCACATGCGGACAGAGCTCAAACTAACCACCTTAAATACTTTTACTATTGTTACGAGTAAGGAAACGAAGATGTAAAAGTTTGTTGAGGAAATTATTGGTTATCAGACAGAAATAGTCTCCTATACTCATAAATATCAATCACGCTTTTCTTACAAAAACACATCATTTGCTTTCCTATTCTTTCCTTTCAAATAAATATATTCACGCCTTCCTCAAAATAATTCTTTCAATTGATGATTCTATAAACAAAAGCCACATTCTCCAAATGGGAGAAGCTTTATCCCCTTTTTGTAAAACCACTTTATGACAAAATTTGAAGACGATTGCAAAGGCCCTTTCAATCATTTTTTAAAAGTCTAGATTAGATAATTCGATGGTGTCTTTGCTGATTTAATGCCACAGAATGCAACTTCCAACATGTCCTCCAAGAATTTTGCACGTAGACCAGACGATGGCCGATCTGTGCCGAAACCGGTCGTGAATTGTGTAAATACATCTGTGGAAAAAGAGTACTTGTTATTTTGTTCCTATAATTCTAGTGTTATGGATTTCCACACAGTAAAGCCTGCTACCATCGATTTTAATTCTTAAAGGAAACCAAAAATTAAAACTTCTACTCGTACATAAACCGGTATACAAAAATTTATACATATCGTTTGACTGAAATCTTCGCACAAAACATAAGTTAGCATTTGTTAATTTCATTCCATTATTCATACGCTTTTGAAACCAAATTTCAATGAGAAACAATATATATAAGGGAATCTATATGTATATGATCTTGGTTCGAGGTGGTCGTGAAGGGGGAGGAAGACCAGGAAAATGTTAGTTAAGCGAATCTTTATATGTAATCGTGGCTCGAATCGAGCAAAGTTATCGAAGGAAAATGCGGCAATACTTCCTTACCTGTTTCAGAGGACTCGCGTGCCAAATTTGGCGCATAAGTGTCATTCATTCGATAGATTTGCTGGATTCGAGCCACGATCACATATATAGATCGCTTAACTAACATTTTTCTGGTCTTCCTCTCCCTTCACGACCACCTTTAATCTCGCCATACGCCGTTCCGCCTCCATCCATTCTTTCTGTAATTCTTTCAGTAATACGATATACCTAAGTAAGGCACTTCTCTTACACAGATTACTCAGCATTTCGTTTAGTCCAAAAAAATTCATTATTTGTCATTCGCTTGTTCAAGTCTATTAAATTTTCAAAATTAAAATCATGTTCGATACTACGGCTGATGAATAATACTTAAAATTCACCGAAATTTGTGAATGAAAAACGACAGCATTGTTCATTTATTTATAAACGTGAATTCTTCAAGCACTCACAGTTATATTAATTTCATTATATTAATGAAGTAACAGATATCTGAGCCCGCACATTGTTCCTGCAGCTAGCGCTTCTCTCCTATCCTTACATCTATACTTCTAAATAATACCTACAGCCGATTTTACTCTCCATACATCGTTTCCATTCAACCTTCCTCTTCCTTTCTTTCCTGAAATATTAATTCATATTGAATATAGATATCAAATTAACTTAATAAATTGATAGTTAACATATTAATTAATTCATTTATGTCCTATGAAAGATAAGTTTTAATTATTCCTTATAAAATGGCCCGCTTTCAATGTTCAATGTTCCTTCTGCCTCTTTTCTTTGTCCATCGAATTCCTGAAATACTTGACCGATCTTCCAGTCAGTCTTGCTATAATTCTCCACATTTACTTCTCAACCGCTTCAAATTTCTTTCTATACATTTCACAAACAGCCCATCCATCACATATATGATCTTACTTCTAACAAAATTTACGAGGTTTTCCTTTGTAATCTTTTTCTTTATATGAATGATAACGCATTTTATTTGCCGTTTAAACTTTCTTGCCAACGCAAGCCCTTTCTTATTTCCATAATTTTATCTATCATATTGAATAGTCATATTTTCAAGGGAATAAATAGCTCCACCTGCTCTTCTTTGGAAGATCATATCCTTATTGAACATTAATTTCTTTCTTTTTCTTACTTGCAACTAGAGCTTTAGCTTCATGAATATCTGAATTACTCTATCAACTATTAGAGTGTTTGAAGATATCTGAAATAAGTGTCGCGGTTCTCGAGAAATCAGTAATAAGAGATCGCCAGGATAAGTCGCGACGACGACACAAAGAAAGAATATTAAATAGAGATGATGATGTTTGAAGGAAAAATCAGAAGACAGAGGAAAAGAGAAGAAGATAGTGAGTGGATTGGAGGAGCGCTGTCTCCTGGTTGATCTCGTAAAAAAAGTATACGACGCAGCGAAACAAAGGAAGTAAAGACACGCGTGACCTGGTTGTTGATTGCAGAAACTCGTTTGAAAAAGTGGTAATGAAGCAATCTCAGAGACCAATGACAGGGAACGAGGGTGAACAATAATTTATATGAGAGAGTTCGATATAATTTCCTCCGTCATCTCTCCACGTCTTCCCGGAAATATATAAGAGTGCAATTGGTGCCAACCTGGAGATTTCATAGACTCTTAGTATATTAGTTTTGGGAGCCCACGTATTCTTCCCCTTACAGCAGAGGTGGAACTATAAACCATTAAATTAACAACAAAAGGAAACTGCGGCCGAGTGTAATTGAGAGCGCTCTGGAGGGATTTCTAAGACATTTTCGGGAAACATATGTTACGGTCTAAGTGTAGCGTGAAGAGGTAAAAATGGGTAGAGGAGTTTTGGAAATTACAGAACCGTTTGTTCCACCAAACATTGCGAAGGACCCGAAACCAATTCGAGGACGATGATTAACGCAATTTAACTTCAAAAATGTATATTTTTAAAATATAAAAAATATATACTTTCTTAATTCACTACGATTATTGAGTTCCTAAGATTCTACTTCCATGGAACTCCTTTTAGCATCTTTTCAGCTGATCTCTTCAGCTATCTGTCTTTATCTTTCTCTAAGAAAGAGATGTTTTCTTCGATGATTGTTCGATTCAAAAGCATTCCTAAAAATCCTATCACACATTTTTAAAACTCACGATTGAATTTATCACTTGTTTCATTTTACTACATTTGCTAAAATGAGTGAGCCTTTTAAATAATTAGCTATCAGTTGGAATTACGCACTCTTTTCTTATCACCCTCGAAAATACAAAACACTCTCGCGTTTCTAAGTTCCTGCAGAAAATCCGGATGGGAAATTTAAGCACAGAGGTTGCATTGCAAAGTACGAAATCTGATTGTCGTAACGCAAATTGCCCTAGCTATGGCCATTTGCAAATAAATATTGTATTGGTAACATTTTTTTTGTGAGAGAAATAAATAAAATAAATGAATCAATGTCATTGATCTCTCCTTTTGCAGAAATCCCAGCGCCTTCGACGACTACCACGACTACGGTGGCGCCTCTCTCAACGGTCACTCCCCCAAGTACTGCGAGGAAGAAAGGTGAGTAAAGGTCAAGAGGCCCTTTTAACAGAATCGAATATCGACACCACAACTACGTCATTAAAATGATAATGGACTAATGCCTCATAATGCGATGCTCTTCCGACCTCACACAGATGACGCCTGACAAAAGATTATAAAGGATCTTGGACAAACAATACTTCTGTATGTTTGATATATACACACACACACACACATATATATATACACACACACACACACATAACTGAAGAGAGAGAAAGCTAAATGCAGCCATTTTCTCCATAAAGAGCACAAGTGTTGAGATGTCATGTAGCATTTAACACTAACATTTTACGAAAAAATTATATTATTATTATTTAATTTCTTATTAAGGAACAATTTACTTATTTATAACGATTCGAAAGTAGATTACTCTGAATCAGACAACTAAAAAGCGAAAGATGAACAGACCACAAAACAGCCATACAAAAGAAAACTCGTGAAATTCAAAAAAATCCAACCAAAAAATAATAATTTTATATACGAGAAGAAAACGGATGCTTTCCAGAAAAGAATTTTCTGCGTGAATTGTGTAACACATCACCAAACTGCTCATAAATATACAATGGGATGTGAACGATCATATAATCCTATCCCTGAATGTCTCACTTTAAATATGGAAATGCTGTGCTCTGTAAATATATGGTTGACATGTATTTCTTATAAATTATTTTAAATATGTGCTAAGTTTCTTCGATTCGCAGATGGCTTGGGAAACTATAGAAGACTCGGAAGGTATTCCGATGAAATATAATTGCAAGGAATAACAAGTGCGAAAAATAGCGACATGACTGGGACTCGAACCCAGTTCTCCAAATTTCCGGGCAGGTATTCAAACTACTGAACTACCAAGCCGCGTCTCTTCCATACTGTTCCCTTAACTATTTTTCTATTCCCTTAACTTAACTACATCCCCTATGCACTGTTCCCTTAACTACTCTGAACTATTTTTCACACTTGTTATTCCTTGGGATTCAGCCGCACGACTTCATCGTGCAAAAGTGAACACCTTTACCTTCATCTTTACCTTTACCTTAACCTTAATCCTTGAAATATAATTGTTCAAACATGTTTTCCAGAGGCCCTGAAACAATCAAATCCTTGAAAATAAATCCTAAAATGCGTGCAGTTCTCACAGTTGCTTATTTTTTCAAGTCGATGGCTCTTTGCTTATCGAAGACGAAAGTCACAGTAGATTTTTCTTATCCGTCGAAATAGAGCAGAGTCGACTTTGAGTCTAAAGATCTCTACTTCAAGAAATCACAATTACAAAAAAAAACTCTTCTCTAGGAATTCTTACACTCTCGACATACATGATGCTCATTAGTTTGACGATGACGCAACTTCTGTACCATGATACATGTAATGAGAAACATGAGTCAGTCTATCTCTTCGGATCTTATTTATTTGCGATACATTTATATTTTTGCATTCCACTGATCTCTGGCTAAATGATGGCAATAGATTCTCTCGTAGAACCCTGGATTAAACGAATGATAATTTTAAAATTCACCATCGCCAAGATAAAACCTTAAAGAATTAACTTTAAAAAACTTAAATATACATCATAAATATAAACAGGGAATCACTGATAGTATCCAAGTATTCAGGACGAATATTTTGAAACATTCAACAAAATGAAGCCTATTTCCAACAATTTTGAAAACCTTTGACTTAGAAATTAATAGAAATGGAAAAAACCTGTGTAAGATGTTAGAAAGATGATTTCCTCGCTTTCCTTCCGTATTTCCTTCCTTTTGCTTAATTATTCTTTTCCTCTCCTCTTTCCAAATTTTAGTCACTGCACTCAGTAAAGACGCATATTTTTCACGCCCCTCTTCTCATGAATGTTTTCCAGCAGGGTTTTCATTCTTTCGTAAGCAGGTTAAGGATTTCTTAAACCCATATTCCCACCTTCCTTCTTTTTATTGCTTTTTCTCTATTCTAACTCCCAATATCTCTTTCATTCAAGCGGTGATGACAAAGGAAAAAGAGACATGAGCTTAATATAATTTAAGATACCGTTTATAATCGCTTACTTTAGTGCCAATTGGATTTCCTCAGAGGTATTGAGCCTCGAAAGAGAAGCGTTGCACAAAGTTCTTAATTAATTCTGTGAAATCTTCCTCTCATTGACTGGTAAAATCCCAATCCATTAGCTGTCGGATAGGGTATGAGGCGATTTGGCAGGGTGAGGGATGAGATACTGTTGCTCACTTCACTGATGAGCAATGATGTCCCCGTAATCGTAGCCCATCAATGTCCAAATATGTGTTGTTAAAAGTGATTCGACAACTGAAGTCATTGCGCACATATGGGTCCCCACCTTTCTTAAGCATTCGATAAGAGATGAATCGCGTTACTCGTCATATTGAGCACAATTCACAGCCATTAACAGAACTTAAACAAAACTAACTAGGGAAAGTAAGATTTTCTTATGTCCTACATCAAAAGTCTTAAGAAAAAAGATCGATTCTCCAAAGAATTGTAAAAGAATAATTTTGATAACGCACATCAAATAGTGAAATCCTTACATTCAATTTGCGTAGTGTCCGTCTCAAGTTTATTACCGTCAGTTGTACATACAAAGAGGTTGAAAACCCCACGAAAACTATTTTCATCTCTCAGAAGGCTCGGGCTCGAACCCAGGAATCCATACAAAACAAAATTAATTTAGAAAAAATGGCCCTAAGAAATCGAGAAAAGCGTCAATAGAAAGGAAACTAATCGTAAACTTAGTCGACTCAGCTGAATATCTCAGAATCACCTTAGTAATTACCTCAAACCTGACCACACATATTCGAAAAATATCCGGTGAAGCAACTAAAAAGTTCGATTTATAACACGCATTGTAGGTAAATGTAATGAAAAGGTTAGAGAGCGATATTATTTAACCTTTGTTAGACCCCATCTGGAATATGCGGCGAGTACATGGGACCCAGCGGATGGAACGTAAACTCGCGAACTCGAGAAAGTGCGATACGATTTGGTAAAAAATGCTGCGATAGAAAACCAAGCGCAACGCAAATGCTCTAAGACGCAAGTTGGGAATGCTTGAAAGAAAGGAGATTAGGCTGTGATTGCTTGATAAATTCAGAGAAAGTACGTTTGCGGAAGAAAATTTGTATTATTCGACCCCCTTCTGCTACTTCGGCCGGTCCGAGCGCAAAATAAGAGAAACAGATGCGAAGACAAGTATTTTGTGGACTCATTCTTTCTGCGAACGATACGCGATAACAATAAGCTAAAGAGGTAAGTCGAACGTGTTTACACCCTCTGCCACACACCAAAAGTCGGCTTTCATTACAGATTGTTGCTTCAGTCGTGAAATATTGGTATAGAATAGAAATTAGGATAATTATTTGAAATTTATTCCGTATCAATCAAGTGAGCACTAATATATTTAATTAACACTGACTTACAGTTTCTGGCTTAGGAGATCCAGAGGTATATATCGTATTTATGTATACATTTTTATCAGTTATGAAGTAGTATCAGATTATTTTTATATCAGTTAAATTAAAATAATGCTCGACGGGAGAATTCAGTAGTTTAAAACAAAGGACAAAAAAGAACAGGGTTGCAACTGAACGTAAATCTTAACTCAACATGCATTTCATTGCAGAGAACCAATATGCGCACAGTAAAAGGGAGAAGAGAACAATTAAACCTTTGTGTGGATAAAATTTAAACAAGATCCTCTCCTTGTTGAGGGCGACTTTAAGCCGCTTCTCGTCCCGCTTCTGCCTTCGCTCAAACAATTCCGTCTTCGGACATCCATTCGCTCCAAAACGCATTTCTACCTTCAACTTTTTCTTCGACGCCGCCGTGAGGAGTGAATCCAATCACCATAATTGATCCGAAGGCAGCATCTTCCCACTCGGCCCTATTCGACTACCCCATTAGACTCCCCGCCGTCGACGCGATAAAACTGGGAGCGGCGCGTCATTCACTTTCTGGTCATGTGCGGCCTTCTGTCAGGTCGGCCCTTGCCTTACGACTGCTGCCCTCCGAGTGAAGGGGGCGAGCAACCCCCCGGGAACATCTCCAGGGCACAGACTAAGGGAAGTCCGCTTTAGTTTAGTGCCGGGTCTTACACAAGCAGACTGATCCGCGTTTCTCGGTTTTTACGGAGATCATGTAAAGGGTCTGAATGCCATTTTATTCACCTCTCTCTCAAAAACGTATGGAAGTTGTATGCGATCCGCGCTCTCCGCCAAGAAAATTGCCTTTTCCGGTGTGTCATCGCTTTGCGGACGGAAAATATGCCTCCGGAGAAGGAATTGGATGAGTCGGGTGTTAGCCACCGGTGGCTCGCGACTTAAATCGACTGCATTTCATATTAACAGCACGCGAAATTGAAGTCGTTCTACAGAAATACGCAGCCAGCATGTTCTGTGAAATAATACATAGCGTAATATTTGTTGTTAATTAATCGTGTAATTCATTCGTGTCATCTAAATACGATATATCGATGTGTTTATAAAAACAAGTGGCAAAGACCATGACAAATAACATACTTTCAATGCGAGGTTGAAAAAAATATTAATACTTTCGAAGCAAATATTTTCCGTGAAAATAAATCAAAGTATTTCCAGGTAAAAGTAAGTAGCAATATTACTGTCTTTTGTTCTTGATCGCTAATAATGCATTTATCTATATTTATTCGGGAATAATATCTACATTTCAAGAGGACTTAGAGAATCGGCGAAAGGCGTAAATAAACTAAATAAATGAATTTGTTAGAATAAGACATCACTTTAAAACAGAGTAATTGAATCGACTCTTCAAATAAAGTACGTTGAATGAGATAAAAGAAATAGGTGTTAAATATAAATCTTGGCAGACGCACGACAGAATATAACAGATTCTAAATAACATTTCTACCAAGTAATACGGTAGACATTTACGGAATCAGTCACATTTCAATTTAAAGATAGGAATGATGCAAAGTACAATTTATTTCATCGTACATTTTTCAACAAACAATCCGTCGTTACCTTTCTTTAAATCCATCTGCTATTGACGTCGCGTCTTTTCCATAATTTACATCTGTAATCGTGATCAAAGTAACCCCAAAGTGAAAGCAGCGGCAATTTCTACATACATGTATCAAGTAGGAATTTTTCCTAATGAGCTGTTGTATAATAATGTGAATTTATTTCAGTCAATAACATAGAGTTTTCCAAGCTATTATCTCACGCAAGGTGAACTGGATACCTGTTTATGTGGAACCAGTGATACTTTAGTCGAAAGATTTCTTTAAGATTTATTTAAGGTTTAAAGTCCACGAAGTGTAGCTTCCAAGAATTCTTTTTATACAAAAGATAAATTAGTTTGTAGTAAAATTATTTTACAGTGCATCTTACGACTGAGTTCGACTAAATAAATATCAGCGCAGATTAGAACAGAAATAGGATCCATCTTATCATTCCACCAAACAGAATCTGGTAATTCTGAGATAATTAAAAAGAAAGAAAAAACAGAGGAAAAGAAGTTCTTTGTAACTGGCTATCGAATATCGGTTTATTTATTATTATACAATCTCTCAGCAGCTGTGTAATCTCTCAGCAGCTGTGTCAGTGGCGACGTTGAATACTACCAAATTCAACTACAAACTCAAACAAAGATCTACGAAAGCAAAACATTATTACATAAACAACTCCACTCGCTAACCACTATAGTTTACTAACTATACTAATTTACTGTTTGAACGGGTATAACGGTATTAATCGAAAAGCACTGCAAACAGCACGTAAATTTAACAATCAACTCTTTAAAAAAAACCTTAGGTACTACATGCAGTGTATGAGTACATGGACAATATTGCCAATCAGCTACAGTAATTTACAAATTTTGCAGATAAATATTTATTATTGAAATAAGAATTTTCAATTTGTCTCTCGAAATATCAAAACTGAAGATGTTCAACAGTCAGATGTCACACACTGAAGCACTCTGACACCAGTTTAAGCTTATCTTTCAAGCCAGCTGATATCCGTCACTTTAATATTATGATTAGCTGCACCAATTTAGCACAATTAAAGATGTTTTTATTTTACGAATAGATATTTTTCTCTGCGAAGTACACTTTAACTTAAAATACTCAATTGGATTATCATCTGAAGAAGCGGCAACCAGAGGTCCAAGAGACACAAGGCATTTGACTTTGTTGAAAAGTGGCTCTTGTGAAGGCAATTGTAAAACGTACTTTTGAAAGCATTCCCTTAGAAGAAGTGTCGATGGCAATTGAATGGAGTTAATGGACAATCATTTTTCGGTTATTGTAAACACTTAGGTGGTTTGATAACTTCAATAAAGGTAGCAACTTCAGGTTTCCAACATTTTTGTACAGAGGCTAATGCTTTTTGGCGAAGTTTTTAAATCGGGTATTAGGAAAGGAAATTCTCACTTTAATTCTTACAACGAAGACAAAAAATATGAAAACGTCTTGAGTCGGAATTCGTGAATGATTTCTATTTCGGATTTCGAAACTTAAATTAAACCTTTAAAGGGAAGAAACATTAATCCATCACAGAAACAATTTCAACAAGATCCAGGAGGTATTAATCGAGACAGACACATACGTAACGCAGAATGGGATTCTGGCCCCGCACTTTTAATTCTGTTACCGATAATTTTCTCAATCTCCAACTGAGGTGTGGGAAATATACAGTAAAATACTTTCATCGATAATAAGCCTTATACGATAAATATAAAATCCACTTTTGTTTGAAAGAAACAATTGAATCTCCTTTCAACAGATTTCAACATTTTTCTGGGTGATCGGTTTCAAGTGCAACTTTTACTCATAAGAAAAACTTTTACATAAAGCTTAAGAACTGCAAGATCTCGAGAGTCAGTAATTAGTAAATTTTTCGGAGGCCACGAGAAACCTTCTCCATGCTTTGGGATATTTTCCAACAAACATGGCTCCGACTATCCTATATATTTACCGAGTATCTTAAAATGCTATTCTAATAATGAATATATTTGAGCTATAATGAGGTGTAACATATACATAATCTATTTTGTAAAAAGGATTATCGGGTTCCCAACCAGGTAAGATCTGTTGACAATGCTGTCGCATTGCTGTTGACGACAGAATCCTTTTTACTCAGTATCTACCAGGAAAGCTTAGCATCTTTACATAGTCTATTTTGCTTTCTCTATTAAAGAACTACAAAATTTTCAATTAATTTATAAAATTAATTTTTCAAAAAATAATGTGTAATATAAAATAAATGATAATTTCTAAGCAATGTATTTCCTAATATGAAAGCAAAGTGATCCGAAGTCACCGTTCCTTCCACTCATTCCGATAATTGCAATCTTCCGACGTTTTCGAGGAATGATACAAAGGTGTGTTGAAGAAATCGTAGGCGTAGCAACGAGTCTCTTCAAATGATCCGTAGAGGTGTCTTGGAATCGAGTATTAAGGCTGCATTCAAAGGCTTTCCTTCGGAGTGCACTGTAAACAGTCGTTGGCGGCGTGGCGTTCACGGCGCCGTGTGAATTACTCGATGAAATGACAAGGATTCCGTTCACAGATTCAGACGGTAATTCTACGCTCACCATGTTTATCGTTTCGTGCCAGGATTTGTGTTTCAGTCCGTTGCACGCCGCCCTTGCTATGAAAGCGGCTTATCATGGTCTTATCCAACCACCAATCTGCTGATTTTTTCCATCAATATACCGTCGATTCCGAGTTCTTTATTCATATTTATTATTATTCAATCGCGATTGATTTAACTGGCGGATACTCAATTTACAAGCGGGAATTCCAGAGCGCATTCCGTTAGTGGGAAAAGCGATCCCAAGTGAACTACTTTGAGTGACGGCGGTGAATAGGACTCAGTTATTTATTTATCGCTACATTACGGATGGCTTTTTGTAGCAGCTCGTCTCACAAAATCGCAAGGATACGAAAACATATACATAAAAAATCTTTTCACCAACAACGCATCCGCTCACAATGAAGCCACTTGACAAACTGACTCACAAAGATTGCACACAACTCTCCTCAGCTGCATTTGACAGTAGCTGAGATCGTTTACGCACTTGATTCTAGTTTCGGGGACTTTTCGATCGCACCTTTTAGTGAAATTGGTGGAAAGTATGTAGATTTTACACTTTCGGAGATTTATACTGTATTTGCACTCTCAAATTATTAAAGAGAAAAACATTAAATGGCATCGAAGCGACTTAATCGACAATGAGAACAAAAAAATTAAAATTAGTGTTTACCGACAATATTTGATATAATTAATTCTTATAGTATACCTTTTTCTTCTTGTTCATAATCATTTTTTGAGAAAGAAGATAATATCAGAATACCCATGGTTACCATAGTTTTAAAGTAATTTGGTTTTGCCAAGTGAAATGAAGGCGATAAACTTCTCTACTAGTTTACCTCGAATTAAGCTCCTTTTCCCAAAAACCTATTCCGATACTCCAGATCAGGGTAGTCCGACATACGGCCAGAATACAGTCTTTTGAAGGTTTTAATCCGGCCCGCAAATCTTCATTCCCCAGAAAATAACATCTTTAGACAAAATAGGAGTAGTATTTCTAAAAAAGTATACAGTCATTCATTCAAATCATTCTTGTTTTGAATAAAACTCAACCTGCTGTACTTTTTTGGCGTAAATAATCCGCATCGTAATATTACCTAAAATGCGAAATATGTACGAAAGAGAAAGTGGACCTCATTTCGCATTGGAAGTTGTGGCCCTCCGATTGAAAAAGGTTGCATAAGCGTGCTCTGGACCCAAAAGCAGTCGAATTATTTCAAATATGGTCTTGAGAAGAAAAAGTGCACTCCTCATTATAAGTCACTGCGGCTAAATGTATGAACGACAGAAGATCTCATTAACGAAACCAATTATAAAATAACACATAAGCTGTATAAGACTGCAAAGATATAAATATTCAAAGAGATACGTTAGGGGGAGAATTTCCAAAAAATCTACTGACAATATTGAGACGATATTCGGAATGCACCTTCTGACAGTAGCAAATGTAATAAGAAACGACGGGCATCACGGTTATGTCTTATTATATAAGTACCAAGAAGTATTTTGCAGCGATAACGTTCCCGGATAACAAGTGTATGTAAAATTCATGTCATCTTCTGATGCAACGGAAGAGTGGAAAGAGTCCCATCCAAGTGGTGTCAAAATCAGAAACAGAGTTCAAGGTATATACGTAACAAAATAATTAATCTCAAATTTCCATCAAATTCTTAAGTCTCCTTTAGAATAATAATGACAACAGCATAGATTTCAGGTGTTTCTCGGTAGGGTTTTCTTTTAAGTTTTACGCCACCAGATCGAAAAAACGGAAAAATTGGCAGAAAAACTTATTTTCAATCAAAGTTTTCAAATTGCCAACGGCGGATGGAAAGAGAAATTCTCGTTTTGGTCATTTTGGCTTTGGATTTGCGCAAGACGCACTTCAAGACGATTCCAGTTAACTTCGTCAAGTGCGGCTGAATCCAAAAGAAAAGAATCGCGTTTCGGCCAAATGAAAAAACAGCGGAAAAAGAAAAGGATCTGCTGCGTGACTGCGTTTCCGAAGACTCGGCATTGCATTACTCTCGAGCGCAACGAAAAACAACCACGTTTTCCCACCAAAGTTTGGCAATGATTGCTTCTGATGGGAACGATATTGATTCCGTTAGTTATTATTTCAAGGGAATAGTGTCCGGTCAGCTGTGGCGAGCAGGCGATGTATTAATCACGAAGATAGACTCGGATAATCATTACAATGCCTATCAGTGCCTGGAGACTAAAGTAAATGGTACTGAACATTAATCATTAATATATCTATTGAATCAAGTTTCAATTTCGTCCCATTAAAAATCTCTTCGGCAACGATCTTTCAACTTTTATAAAACATTAGTTCTTCAGGACAGAATGTGCATAGCTTTACTTTGGAAATCGCAAAAACTAAACTCACATCATATATTTATCAGTATTTCACGGTTAGAGGTTTAAAAACACTCCGTAAGCCGTACTTCGACAAGCGAAAGTCACGCCACATCTTACCAGAGATATTTAAAAACTTCCCTTAAAAAAATTCCTGGATAGAAAACGAGGAAATTTACACGACTATGTAGCCAAATAATTTATTTTCCGAGCTTAAAGATCTAAGTGGTGATATCTTTCTTAAATAATTAAATCTCTCCATTGGGGGTTTTTAACCCTTCGCTGCGCCACTGTAAGGACCATATTTTGATTCACATAATATCAAATGAATCCGGATATAAATAAAAATTTCGGGAACCATTGAAGCCAACTTCTCTTAATTTGCAGCCCATCCTTTGCAATCACGGGCTTCCTCTCACCTCATTATTAATCATAACGCACCCAACACTCGGAAGGCAAGAAAAATAAAAAACATGAAACTCTCGCTTAAATTCCAGCCTTTAAACGCCTCTTTTTCCCCTTCGAGAAAAACATCGAAATCCCTACGAAGGTGATGAGAAGCACGTATAAGAAAGCCGCCAGGATCGCCTCAGGGAAGGACTTCCACAGGGTACCTTCCTATCCCCCGCTTTCTTCTCATTTCCCTCTACGTACACCTCGATCCACTAAAACGAGTGGGCGATGCCTCCAAATGAGAGACTTCGGAGCATTGACATTCTAGTCAGCGAACACTCCCATCTCCCCCCCTTTCTCGCCACCAAATCCTCACGATTCTCTTTTTCCCAAAGGAGCCTTAGGCTCACCCTAAACTAAAAGCGTGGAAAAGTTTGAGCAATTATCATTCTCCGATAACTCCGCCGTCGCATGTTCTCCGACAACACTTGGCGAGTACGTGTATCGACCCACACTCTCCATCGATATTGTACGCCCTCTAACTTGATCCTATTACACAACTTTCAAGGCTTCATTAAAATCAAAGATTCCTTTCCTAGCAAGGAAATATTTTTTTGCGGAACGCAAATTTCAAACTCCGACGACTTTTTCACGCTTTTAGGATCTAATTTATGAGCGGTCGTCAAGGAAATCACTCTTAAATCGTTTGTCGTCAGTGACGAGTTCGACATAAAATGGTAGACGCCCCCGTGCGATCATTTCGAAAAGCAGGATGTACGATTGGTGGGCATTCGTCATCCCATCTCACTGCTTTCCACAAATTATGCAAATTCGCAATAGACAAGTAAACATAATGTGAATGCGATGAGGGTTGTTTTATGAACCCACACTTTAAATTAGTATAGTAGTAGTATAGTTTAGTTTATTGTCCATAAAGAAAGTAAAATTGGAAAGGATTCGCCAGAAAAGTAATACATATAACCTTATACCTCACTTACGGAAAAATCAAAAATACAATACAGTTTTCATAACATAATGCAATATTATGGAATATATCACACAAAAAGATATAGTAATAACAAAATAACATTTAATTGGTAAAACAAGGAAACATTGTTTCATATATTTATTATTGTGTATTTTGTAATTAATGTCATGGAAACTCGTGCAAATAAACGACCGGAAACGAACATAACTTAATATTTGTAGCGAATTACAAATATTGCATATCGATCAAAATTCAACAAATTACACTTTGCAGAAAACCTGGAATAATAACTCAACTTTAAGACATTTCCTCCGATTGATATGAAGGAAGTAGCCAACCATTCTCTTCTGAATCTATGCTCTGACAAATATGAGGAAAGGGTGGTTCTACTGCGGAAGGGTACGATAATTAATGATTAATCAAAAAGAATGTATCAAAGACTGCCTCGTAATGACTACATTTATAATTCTTTAACTAATTACCGCCATATCAAACTTTCTACCATATCAAATATCAACCTTCCTGCTAATTCATCTCCAACTATAAAGTTTAGATTCAACGTCGCAACTTATTATTTGTCTCGAAGAAGGCATTTTTGCGAACATGCACGCAAAGGGGATAATTGTAAGAAAGCAATCGCGGAATCGCATCAGAGAAAATTCCTGAATAAGCCGAGAAACTCTGTAATCGCCCCAGGGGAAGAACTAATAAGGCAGAGAACAACCACAAAATGGTTCGATTAATTAATATTATATTTATAAACACTTCATGAAGTGATAATATTAACGATTAGCACTCACAGATGGTAATATTTAGTAGCGATAAATTGTATTTCAGAATGTCTAGACGGGAAGCAAATGTTAATTACGCTGTTAGTTTTGACTTTAGGAGAAAGTAACAAAACTTACTTACATTACAATGAATAATTTGCACTATTTTAATGCATAAGAGAAAGAGCAATATAGGCAAACGACGTCAAGTAAAAGAGAAAAAACGATTTTGTTTAGTTGAATAAATATATCAACAAAACTATTCCATGTTCAATTATAAGAACCATAAATATCGTCATCAGTTTTGTTGAAGCGTTATCTTCAGACAGACGATATCGATGGAGTCAAACACCGATGGAAAATTTGGCACAAAATCGGTTTGCAACTCCAAGGTCGCATTTTGCTTTTCAGTGGAACTAATGATGAAATTAACGAGCTTTGAAATTAATCCCTCATACATCTTTAGATGAACTATTTTGAATAATATAGTATAAAATAGAGATTCTTGAACATCACAAGTATGAACTTCGAGCATTGCTGTCGTGGCTCCTCTTTCAAAGAATCCGACGGATGTGAAAATGCCATATACAATAAGTTCGTATGAAAATTTTTAAAGCTTTGATTGTATATCGGAATGCTTTACAAATAGAGTATAAACACGGTACGGCGAAAGGAAGCGATTAGGATATGAATAAACGTAATCGTCTGTCTTAGAGAGAAGCAAGCGTACCGTTTAATGTTAATTTATCAATGGTCTTTTCAATAACCTCCACCCGTATTGATGAATTCCATCGCGTTAGATCCATCATCACACAACGCCAGAAATCACAACCACAAGACCTTCGCAATAATTGGGTTTATTCTCCACGGTTTCCAACGGCACGAACTTTAATCTTTAATCTTCCATCGGATGCAGTCATCCTTCTTTTCGGAAGAAGTCCCATCCCTGAGGAGCCTCCACCTGCTGCCCGAAGAACGAAACAAACCGGCTTTCGCCCACAGGAGAGGGGAAAACTTTGTCCCACCTGGACCATCCAAAAAAAACACACAACCCTCGTGCGAGTTGCGCCAATCCCGAAAACCCTTCCACTTTTTCCGAACCTTTTCCTCAAACCCTTATCCCTTCTCGGGTGGATGCCATTCGTCAATTTTTTCCACCCCCGCGGCGACCCACACTAATACAGCCTCATCCGTTATTTTTCCGGGGATTCGAAAAGTTGAACAGTTTGCATCAGACCCCCTCCATTCCGCCCCTCATACATTTTTCCCTCTCACACACTCCATCTCTTTTTTCCCTTCCTCGCCATTCCGCCGCTTATTAAGTCTTTCTCGCCGCGCCAATAAACCACGAAATATCATCTCAATTTGCGAAGATTGCGCTTCCCACTGGCGGTGCAAATATCACAGCGGTAACGATCCGCTTTTTAAAAGAGGGCGCGTCGGTCGGGAACGAATTTTCGCACATTCGTGTATTTCCTCATGTCAAGAAAGGAAAACGAGACTCATCTAGAAAATCAAAACATGGAGCACAAATGTTACTTTCCAATAAATTGAGAGATTGTATTTTCCCTGAATATATTTTTGCAGTCGCGAGAAACTCCTCGAGAACATCTTGGAAATCCAAAAAGTTCAAAAATTCATTTTTCCGTTAAAGAAAAGCGCAGTGACTATTTTAAAGAAGCGGTCGTCTTTATCCGTGAGTACACATTATCCGTGAGTACACACAGAGGCGACTACGGAAGGTAATTGATATTAGTTGGAAGAGCATCTCGATGGTCAAGTCCGCAGCATTTTGGGCCACATGCGGCCTTTCTGGCGTTCAGCGCGGCCTGTCCGTGCAATTCTGAAGCAAAACCGCGCATTGAAATATTTTTATTTTCCAATTTCGTTTATTAACTCGCGTGAAAATGAAATGGAAACTAATGCCTCCTTGGTTTACTTAGCGATTGAATTTGCTTCCATTCGTACAACACAGATGTTAAACAATTTGAATGCAAGGAATACGTCGTTCGAGTGCGGCCTTATGCAGCCTTCCAAGAAGTTTCCCAGCCTCTGGTTTTCGAGGCAACCTTTACCACTGCGTCAAACGGATCTTAATAATACACTCAAGTATGGGAAAAAATAAGGACCAACATGTTCCAATTTTCCAGTTTTAACGAACATTTTCTAGTTTTACGAAGAAACGAGTTTAAAAATGAGCCTAAAATTCAACAAATCGCACATTGTATAACTACAAAAGCAGTTCCTAAATTGACATCGATAGCCGTAGTGTAGTTGTTGACGTGCGCGGCGTCAAATCACCAGTTTGATAGTTCGATTCCGGTGGTTTTCGGTCGATGTCAATTGCAGAACATCGATAACGATTCGAAGTTGAGAGAACCATCATACCATATGTTCATATCATCATATTATCATATTTTATATCATATTATGTTTCATTTGCAGTGGCCGTCTGTCTGTGTGTCCCTCCCTCTCTATCTCAGAAACTGTTAGATTTAGAGAGGCGGTAAACTGCGTTGGATTTCTACTTCTATGCTAGAAATCCTGGGAAAACTTATTTTCATTCCTGGAAACGCCCGTAGTCGAACCCAGGAGCTAATAACTGCAAAAGTGTATAATAATATATTAAATTAAACTACTTCTAAACATTTTCAGTAAATCAAAACGCTTTCAATGCCAAACATTGAAATTTATGTACATTAATATTGTTTAAAATAAATAATGGTATGCATTGTCTATGATATTGTGGAAACCATCGAAGTTCTCGTAATTTGGAGTCAAATGAATGAGAGGCGAATGTTCGTAACTGTTTGATGGACAACGACACGCGGCAGTAAAGGATCAGGAAGAAGTTGAGTGCAGCCTCTTCAACTGCAGCTGAAAGTCCACTCTCCGTTGACGTGTTCAGTTACTCAGCGAATAGCTCCTTCATTATAATTCACTATTTCGCAATATCGTTGGCAATTTTGGAAATAAACACTGTTACGATTAATGGTCGTATTTTATTCTTGCAATTCGTCACGCAAATTTGCTTGTGACTGCACATTCTAATCTTCTTATATATAAAGTAAGCAGTTAATGAGAAACCGCGGACAGGCCACATGAAAAAAGAGAGCTTTGCTAATGAACCCATCCATAGCTGCAAGCGAAAGTAAAATATCAATTGCGATAGTTAATTGTAGGAGCGTTTATAATAAAGCATCCAATTTGGTGCATCTCATTCCTTACCACAACACTGATATTATCATAGGTGAGGAATGAGGAAATATGCGACGACGAAATATTTCCTAAAAATCTTGCGCTTCTCCGTCGGAAGATCGTAAGGAAAAAATTGAGGAATCTCCATTGCTGCTAAAGGCAGAGTAAAGTGTAGGCCTCGAGGGATATGTCTGTCTGGTGTATGACAAGACAAAAAAATAAGCCTTACATCAATGTATGCGTGTTTTACCGACCATCAAACTCGCTTAGAAAATGTTTGCAAAATCTTTAATAATGAAACAAATTTCAACATTAATCAGAATAATCGGAGTATAGCGATCATAGGAAGCGACCCACACATCGACTGGGAAAATCATAGCATAATGGAAAGGGCCACTTACGTGAAACGTTATCTATTAACATATGAAGAAATGTATTGAATGGAGATAATGACCGCACTTAGTTCCTACATCTCCTATTAACAACTGATCCAAGCGTACTTCCAAAGTTGGAGGCGCAGAATCGCTGATTTCAAATCGAGGTGTGACTGTACTTCTAACGAATTCAATCTCCTAATGCATTACTTGCAATTATTATCGTACATTATTATTATCATTAATATTATTCTTACTATTATTATGACCATATATTTTATTTCATATTTTTACAATTAAATCGATGTTTCCCCACGTTTTGAATCGAACCAGGAATCTACCAATTAGACTTATGCCTCTGTAGCTAACAGCAAATATGTGTTTCCGTTACAGGAAAGGGGAAAGGCAAAGGAAAGATTTGGGAATCCCATCGTAAGTCTGAAACGAAGAAAAACGAAGCGATCATGGAAGACTACGAAGTTGAAGAATGGAGAGAAAGAGGTAATTTTAACACCATACACTTTAGTGAGTACGTATTGTACATTTTGAAAACGATTTTGTTGTGAATGAAAGCACTGTGATCGTAAAGTGAAAAATTACGTGTTAACTTTGAACGAGAAAAATCTGCCAGGGAAGGCAGTAAAGCACGGAGACTACTAAATACTATTCAATAATATATATAATCTATATAAATTAAACAATCCACCATAACGGTAAAACCGGAAACTTTATCGAAAATACCTTAATTTGCATAATTTTTGTTTCATAAAATTCAAAGAAATTTATGATGGACTTTCTGATCGGGAAAGAAAGATAGCACCTTTTTACTTCTCTTTCGTTTTTATGCCACGAATTATATTCAATTATATCCTAGAGTATAGTAGAGTCCGTAGGCAAAGTACAATTTGCTTGGATTCATCAAAAAATAGTCTTACATATATCGTTAAACCTTACTTACAGATTTATCAGAAATACATTACATTTTCTTTATATAATACAATATTATGGGATATATCATATAAAAGATATAGTAATAAGCAATACTATAACAAAATACAATTTAATTGGTAAAAAGAATGGCTTAGCATGATATAAATCAATTCTTATTATTATATACAAAGTCTATATATCTATTCACAGAATAGAAGAACCATTCAGTAAAATACTGTTTTAATTTACATTAAAATACTTTCACATTTAACATATATTTTATGGACAGAGGCAGTTTATAGTAAAATTTCACTCCAGCATTAAGTGCTCCTTCATTATTCAATTCTTTATATGAATTAAATAAGAAAGGAATATGAATTTATATGAATAACCTCTTTTGATCTTGTTTGATATGTATGTATATTTGAATTGAGAGTCATAGGCCCTATTTTTTTCAATGTTCAGGATAGTTTCAAATAAATAAATTGAGGGAGTTGGCATAATTGTCAGCTCTTTAAAATGAGTTCTACACTACGTTTCTGCAATTGGCCCTTCTCTGGACTACAACCTTGTCGTGGTGGAAGGGCTTTTCCTATGACCCAGAGAGCTTAACTATGTTCCTAGTAGGGTCACCTATGCCAGAATGGTCAATAGGTAGGGGCCAGACGAAAGGTAGTCCACGCAGCGTCTGTACCTCAGTGAGGCAGCTGCAAAGGCGTCTGTACCCCAGTGGGGCGGCCATTATGGGTGATGGTGGTGTCACGTTAAGAGAAAGGTTGAGGAAGGCAACGGGAAACAACCTCGACCACCACTATTATCCATGCTATGTGCCAATATACGAATATTTTAAGTGGCGTAAACGGGACTCAGCCCTCTACGGGGAGTGTCGTGCCCGGCAGTGATGGTAGCAAGACCATCTCGGTCGTCATTCCACGAAATCCTTACCCAACAAACGACAAGAAAATAAGAGAGGGAAGATGACCAGGGAAACTAGGCTGGGAACCTGGAATGTTAGGACAATGCTTAGGAAAGGGAAATTGAAAAAGAGGTAGAAATGAAGAGGTCCAACATTAACATACTAGGGCTATGTGAAGTGAGATGGAAGGATGAGGATAATTTCTGGAGTGATGATGTTAGAGTAATTTTCAGTGGAGGAAAAACTAGTGAGATGGGAGTTGCGGTAGTGCTAGACAAGAAAAGCCGTGATAGCCACAGAACTAATAAGCGACTGGGTTATGTCAGTAGAACTAAAGGCTGAGCCAGTAAACACAGTGATAGTTCAGGTGTACTTGCTTGCTAGTGAATACAGTGATGATGAAGTAGACCTAGTTTATGAACAAATAGAAGAAGCAATGGGAAGGGTTAGAGGCAATAAAAACCTAATTGTAATGTTGGACTGGATTATACCTTCTTCGAGAGATAAATAAATACATTAAGACTTTACAAATATAAAGTATGGTTATTTTGGAAATTCAGTCTGGTATTTCATCAGTTACAGATTACATTTCATTACTTAGGGAGTGGTCCGTCTTTATTATCTTAATTTATAGGGTGGAGATCAAAAGGAGCATTGCCTATACCCTTTTCATAAACCCACTTGGTATAGGAGAAGTATGAACTGTATGATCACAACTACATGGATTTGGATGTAATTGAGTAATTATATCATTAGGAGCTTCAAGAAAATAATCATTAAATAGCATAGCTGTTTGTGAGGCATTTGTAATGAGATCGGAGTTATTTTTTATTTCAAAGTAATTATTACTTTTACTGTGTTTTTACTACCACCACATTCATTCCATCAGAGTATATAATTTATCTATACAATTCATCACCACTTTTTTGGAATTAAAGTGTGGAAATTTGAGAGTCCGTCAACTCCTTGGCATAAATATGTCTTACCTAATTAAAGAGTGGATCAACAGATAAATAGATTGGAAAGGAGGCAGTAAAGAAGAGTCGTATTTATGAATACCAATCATTCCTCGTTTACATTTCGGGACGATTCCTTACGCAGGATTCACTAAACACCACCACAGAGTTTAATAATTTCGCCCAAACGAAATCAATGTACTAACTTATATGCATCATTAAAACACCGATGATTGGTTTCAATGACCAATTACTAAACGTGACAACCGATTAATTTCCGTTAGTGTTACATTTCAATTTAGCAAAAACTGGAGCGCTGCAGTACCCTTACTCCAATCAAAATAATAATGCGGTTTCTCTCCCATAACATTTCCGTTGTGGACTCAATTTCCTCGCGGTGGTGTAAAGTTATAATAAATGGACTTGTGTTTCCCTACCACAGTTCTATTCGCAGCAAACCACGGCTTATTAAAGCGGAACTCTGCTGAACACGTGTTTAATTTCGCAAATCAAATAGTAAGCCTAAATGTCATCCAGTTATTTACTGCGAGCGTGGCTTAAGTAGTTCCAGATTGTTTCACTACCACGAACGTCATTCCAGTGATAAATTAATTATCTTCGTATCTAGATTATGCCCTCATGTGTTGCGTTTCATCAAATCAACGAGTTCTGACGGTCATGATGATCCAAACCATTATACGGTTTGCATACGTCTCCTGAAATATAACAAATTCATATTTCGACTGAGCCATATTTGAAACTATAACAAGTACGGAATGTTCCACTCTACGCGCAGCTGAAAACTTTGAAAGGTACGTATGAATCATTAACGAATAATTCAATTGCAATTAAAGTATAATTGAGGGCAATTTAAAGATAATAAGATTTAAGTTGACAAGGAAGCAGTTCCGATAATATCGTCATTCTCAACATAAATCTTAATTTCATAAATTTACAGAAATAATATCTAAGTGGCAATAGAAAATAGCAAAACTGTAAACATTAAAATTTTCCCCAATACTGTCTGTGAAGTATTCAGCTCGAAGGCAGGTTGGGACCTCATCCCCTCCAAAATAAGTCACGAAAAGCTTTTGAGAGGGGGCTGGGGAGACTAGGCAAGATGAGGAGTGAGGTAGTTTACCCTCGCATTCTCACTGAGCCAGAACGCTTTACCAGAACAAGCCCACGTTATTGAAGCACAATAGCTCCATAAGTAACACTTTTCGAAACATAGCATAAAGAGAAACCATAATTAATGCTATTATTCAGCGTAGCGCATACCTCAGTAGCTTTCATACAATCACAAGACTGAGACAATAGTATATAAAAGATGCATATTTTTTCTATTCCATACCAAAAGGCAAATATATATATATATATACACACACACGAGTAAAAGTTGCTTGCATACTGCAAGCTTAATGTAAGATACATTAGCTAAGGAATTACACACCACCTGCAACACTCAGCCTTCCATACACCGAGTGCCATCCACAAACAGCATTGCCATAAACGAATTATTTAAAATGCGTCCTTAACGATTGTCCTAGCATCGAACCTGGATCTATTAGCACAAATATTCTTACGGCATATGATAGTAATCCCTACCTTCTATATATGTAGCAAATTTCAACCTTCTACCTGACAGGAAAATCCCGTAACGAATTTTTGAAAATTCGGTCATTCGAATGGTCCTGGGATCGAACCTGGGCCTTTAGGGCAAAAAGCTTTACGGCATACGATAGACAATCATCTATTCTAACAACACCGTGAATTGCAAGTTTCTATCTTAACGGAAAATACCCTAAATGAATTCATGAACTTCAGACAGAAAAACTGCCCTAGCATCGAACTAAGGACCCTCAGGGTAAAAACCTCTAGGTATACTATAGAGGTGTTTGATCTCTATCGATGACGTGAATTTCAACGTTCTATCTTACCTAGAAATACCCTAAATGATTTTTTGAAAGTTTTGCACCAAGTACCTAGCATCGAACCTGGGGCCATTAGGTATAAAGCTCTTGCGGGAAACGGAAGATAAAATCATTTTCTAACGATTCCGTAAATTTCAACGTTCTATCTTTACGCTAAGTACGCTAAATGAATTTTTGAAAATGCGCTCAATGCATTCTTATGGGAAAGTGGCCGTTTTTGGGGCCCCCTAGAATCGAACCCATGATGCGTAGAATGGAAGTCCGCTTTTTTCCTAGATGTCCAAACCCGGGACTTTACGGCAAAAAAATCGGCGGCTCCGTGAGGCACTTCCTTCTGCCTCGCCTTTAGTATCCTATATGTATATATATCTATATATATCCGGAGAAACGTCTATATAAAGAGATATACGAGTAAAAGATGCTTGCATACTGCAAGTTTAATATATACGATAGATTATGTAAGGCATTTATACACCCCCTGCCATACGCCGCTGGCCATTTGTGGCATCTTATAGATGCTACATTGTACTTACTACGTGTTTTATCTTCGCTTCTGACTATTACTATAGTTTCAAGAATAATTCATTTCAAGAAGCTTATCAAATTAAAAATACGCAACGGCAACTTGTCTTTCGCCACTATAGGAAAAAATTGACAATCTGCCTCAGTCAAATTAAATTCCCAATCCCAGCATGGCAATCTGTGAGAGGGATGGGGCGCGATATTACGGCCAAGGAGAGATAAAAAAAACACATTTGCGGACCAGATGTGTAATCTGCTTCAGATAAGCAATTAAATACCTTTAATTTCCCTGGTCCCTGGGAATTAATCCCTTTGAATTATTTACATCGACCTAGCGTCGAACCTACGATCATTTTGGGAGC
>KZ308862.1:1479679-1543915 GCA_000376725.2 Ladona fulva
ACCCTGCCGATAAGTGTTGTATTAAAGAATTAGAAAAGGTGCAGCGAAAGGCGATACGTTTTGTAAAGAATTGCTACGATAAATCAGTGAGCGTCACTCAGATGCTACAGGACGCAAAATGGGAATCATTGGAAGTTAGAAGAGTCCAACAAAGGATCAATTTACTTGATAAATTCAGAGAAAGCACGTTTAGAGATGATGTAGCGGATATAATGAGTTCACCATGCTACATAGGCCTTTCCGATAATGCGAGAAAGATCAGAGAAATAGATGCCAGAGCAAATAGATTCAAGAACTCATTCTTTCCGCGAACGATACGCGAAAGTAATCAATTAGGGAAATAGAGTCATGGTGCATGCACCCCCTGCCACACGTCGAAAGGCGGCTTTACAGGGTAAAAACATAGACATAGACATTGTTTGGAATATTTGGAGGTGGTTAAAATGCAATACAAGGAATTCAATTCTTCATTAAAAATCGCCAAAAATTAATAAAAATCTTCGATCAAGGAAACTGACAATAAACTGCCGTCATGTTTTCACGGAAATTTTGCTTTTAATTGTTTGGTTGGCTTAATGAGTTGACGAGAATTCTCTCGTTGTTTCCTTGCACATCCAATTCACAGAATCAGAGGAAGTATTGTGGAAATCCATAACCGAAAGACACTAAGAAAATATCTTCCGCAAATTTTTCGTTACATAAACAACTTATGGAAAAAGCATCATTTTCTGAATGTCTTTCCTTGCATTTGCTGAAAATAAACTCGTCTCGACAGAAATTTGTCGAAATACCCAGAAAAGGAGCCAGTGGCACGAAATTTGTCTATGCCTAATAGCCTACGTCCAAGTATCTAATCAACGTTTCGCATCCACTCGCGATCACCGTTTACTTTTACACCTCTCACGGATCACCTTTTAGCGTGTCTCTAATATGTTTTGATTTAGAGGAAGAAAAGTTAACAAAGCGTCGAAATCTACGAATGGATTACATTCTTCCATCCTTATCTTGAATATATGAAAATCCTTATCTTGAATCAAAATCAGTTGTATTAACAAGCCACTAAGGTCCCAATGTGAATGACAAACTAATTTAACGCAAGTGCAGTAGATTCGAAGATGATAAAGATGATTTTATTCCTCTACACACATTAATATGGGCTGAAAATCTAAGATGTAAGTTCAAGCACTATGTCCCGGTTTAAAATCTCTTTAAAATTTTATATATATCTCAGTTTATTACCATCAAAATTTACCGGACATGCTAATACGTTTGCTTTTTTCTAACTTTTGTTTTTCTTCTACATATAAATGAATTCGCAGCCAGCCGCCTTATGGCGTGTGGCAGGGGGTGTAAACACCAAGCGTTCGAGTTACCTCTTTAGCTTATTGTTATTGCGTATCGTTCGCGGAAAGAATGAGTCACTAAAATGACTTGTTCTCCCATCTATTTCTATTTTACGCTCATTGCCGGAGCGGCCGAAGTAGCAGGGGGAGGTTATATAACACCGACTACGTCAGATGTACTTTCTGTGAATTTATCAAGCAATTACAGCATAATCTCCTTTCTTTCAAGAATTCCCAACCTGCGTCTGAGAGCATTTTCTTATCGCTTGCTTTTCTATCGTATCGTACTTTTTAACAAATCGCTTTATAAAATCGAACTTTTTAGCTGCTTTATCGCAGCTTTTTCGAATACGTGTTCTCCAGTTTAAGTTATTTGTAACGGTGAATTCGTGATATTCAACTGAGTCGACTGCATTTATATTCATTCCACTAATTCTGTACGAGTGGTTCTGACGCAATAATATGTTAATATAATATATATATTATTTTTATAATATATTGTCCTTAGAACAAAATCCTAATGCAACTTCGGCTGATTCGGTTCATCACAGGATCGATGAAATATTTAGAAAACTAATTCTCGTTCTTAATTAAAAACTTAATTAAAATCTTAAACCCTATAAAGATACAAAATCCGTTGTTTCGACTTTGCACTATCTCTCCTTTAAATACTCAATTAAATTATTATCGATTGTGAAAATCGATTCAGAAAAAATCTACCACTGAAAATGTTGCAATATCTTCTGTATTATATAAAATGTATCGATACCAGAGGAGATATTTACGTAAAATTTGACGTATTACGGGTCTTTTCGCGAAGGAAATTAAAAACTTCGCTTCTTCTGCAATCTCAAGAATTAAAAACGCATATCTGAATCTAGATCTACATAAGTACCCAGCAAGTCGCCTTCCGGCATATGCCCATGGCAGGGGGAATCGAAATAGAGAGTGGAATTCAGGAATACGTTTTCACAGTTCACTCCTCCATTGGATGCCCACCAACTCGATCGAAAATCATTTTCGCCAACGATAATGGGGAATTTATTTTTTTTAAATTACATTAGGCATGAATTTTAATCACAATCATCCTGAGGGAGAAAATTCCCTCTCGAGCGAGACGGATCTATCGCAATGACCATTAAAGCCAAAGAGGGTTGAATACGCTTGCTTAGTGACCAAGTGAAAGGTCGAGTCCATTTATATACCTTATAAAGCACAGAGATGGACGTAATGAAGCGAATACCGAATGTAGCCTTTCCTTTACCTCGGCGAATGTAAATCACGAGCGAGCCGAAAAAAAGCAAGTGGAGCAATATATTTTTCCATCCCACTCCACCGTCCGGCTATCCCCGAGCGACCGCGGTGGAAAAAATAAACAAAGGGAAAACAAATGCGATACACAATTGACGATTTAGTAAAGGGAACGGATGCGAAATGTGCGGGAGTCAGAAAACAAGCGAACGTACGCGATCAGCGGAATTATATCGGTGTGTTTTTTTATCGAACGGAAGAGGCGGCAGAAATAACTTGGCATATCAACAAGATGAATCTTTTTACGGACATATAGTACGATCCTCGTGAAAAGCGACGAGAGGGAATATTGCTGGGAATTCAATAGATGAAAAAACGCTCTCGTAGAGATTTAATTGAGATGTGCGTTTCCGGAGTCACTTTATTAGATTCATTACGGCGGGAATTATTAAGTAAATCGAAAGATTCTATCGGCGGATGTTTCCTTTTATCCTATCGTGGTCTTTGTATCCAGCAAGAGTATCATTTATCAAAGGCAAAGCTCATCAAAAGGCTTAATTCTGGTCTCATATAGTGTACATATCACACACCGTTGCGTTGATCAAATTTCCGATTCCCATATTTGGTAAAAGTACTTTGATTCGGAAAAATAGCCACTTTGACCACAGCTAATCCCGTGTACATGTAAGCTGCAGCAGTTTTCTATCAATAACCTGTTTCGACTTTCTCTAACGCTTATAACAAATACATTTACAATGAAAGAATAGCCAAAATATAACTGAAAAGTGCTCTCTTTCGGGGAAGTGAATAACCCTAACTGAGCTCAATCAATCAACTAGTTATTGATGTTTCACGATTAATGACCTTTCATAATTTGAATTTCAGCCGATATATCCAGAAAATTTTATAGTAGACCAGAAAAGACAGAATTTCAATATATACAATTTATAAAACCCCTTTACTTTTCCACGAAAAACACTCATTCAATCTAAGGCCTAATAAATTAATAATGTTGCGTATTTGGGCCCTTTTGTGAAGAATATTGTAATGATCTTATATTGGACATTCAGAAACTTGCTGCAGCTAACAGAGTAACCTAAAAAAGGGTCAGTTGCATAAAACCATCTAAATGTTCACTTCTACTACATTTTTCTACCGTTGAATGAAAATTATTAAGTTTTTTTAGTTCTCGAAAATGTAAGCCTCTTCAGTGATTTTAGTCGTAAGACCCAAATTGCACGAATTAACCCAAATAAATA
This sequence comes from Ladona fulva, assembly GCA_000376725.2. NCBI lineage: Eukaryota > Metazoa > Arthropoda > Insecta > Odonata > Libellulidae > Ladona > Ladona fulva. The sequence goes on from KZ308862.1 coordinate 1,483,533, forward strand.
TTACTCTAAATTTGTGGTCAAATCAAATAATACTCGTAATTATCATTACAAAACTGAAAGGGTTAATATAAGATATCCATAAGTTAAGATATCCATAAGTTAAGATATCCATAAGTTAAGATATCCATAAGTTAAGATATCCATAAGTTAAGATATCCATAAGTTAAGATATCCATAAGTTAAGATATCCATAAGTTAAGATATCCATAAGATACCAACGAGTTAAGGCTTTAGTGAGTCGGGAGTGAGGAAACTATAGTTTATTTTCCATCAAATGGTACATTTATACGTCATCACAAATGATTTAATTTGATAATTCTCAAGATTATTGAGTCAAAACTCCATTTTTCATAGAAGCGCATTCTGCTGTTTCCAGAAAATAAAAAGCGTATTAAAGCGTATTATTTGAATAGACACTCTTCCCGCATGAAATCTCTAAAACTAGCCAATTGAGAATGAAAATATTTGTCTTTGATTTCGTTAAACGATTGATCTTCCACTGGCTCACTTAGTAATTCTTTTCAGATTTTCCAGACTCCCCTCAAAACTATTCGAACCTGCCAAAGGAAAGGAAAATTTTTCAGCAATAAAACGACACGAGTCTGAAAGACGATAAAATAAGTGAATGCATTTGGATTTCCTCTTTTTATTTTTGCATTGAGGTGAGGGGATTTGAAATCGAATTTGAAGGATTTTATATTGTTTATCTTTTCAAAGAACACTTATCGATTATCAAACTGATAACTTCTTTAATTGCATAGAAACACATTTCAATCTTTTAAAAAATATTTTCTAATACGAGAATAGACTAGATGAATGATTATCAGTATTAGTAAATTGAATACAAATATACATGCCTTACGAAATTCTTTACAATTTACTAACGATAATTAATTTGCAAGCTTACCTCAAATACTCGTACTGCTCGTGCATCACTTTTCACATTTGTACCAAAACGACAGAAACAATCTCACCAAAGAAACAAACAATAAATTGTAGCATCCACCATTTTAAATAGCTATCATCGTAATCTACCTTATCCACTTATATTGGTCACAGTTCTTTGGTACAATAGAAAAAATGATTGCAAGAGAAACCCATAGTAATAACTTAACTTCATCACTGAATGAGACAATGACGACCCGGGTTTCGCAGCAATAATCAGGTTCACCTGTACAGGCTTTCGCACTATTGCTGCAAATCCGTCATTGTCTTAATGTTGCATCATCAGGCGAACCTGAAGCTAAGTCTGAACTTATTAGTTGTGCGATTGCATATATATTATTAGTATTATTATTTCAATCCTCGCAGGTTAACAAGGAACATGGCAGTAAGGTCTTAGTAACTTAAAATACATTAGAGAGGAGTATTCAATATTTTACACTGAAAATATACAAGTACATCAACATAAATGCCCTTCATAACACTTAGAATTAAATGTATGTCAATTCATAAATCAATTTCGTTAAAAATTCAAATCGCGCACTAATTTACACAGCCCAATACGACATTATCCCAGCCTAGTGTGGTATATAACAGTGATACATTACAAATAATATTTAATTGTAGAATATTTTATGATTTTATCACATTGCCCAACCATTACTGCCACTTATCACAAGAAAAACATTCGACTTTAACTAATACATATCGATAGATAAATCCACATGTCTCTGCATACACAAATCCCACACAGTAATAAACGCCATATATTTACTCAAATCTGTCATCAGTTATCCAATACATTACAATCTCTTTCTCATCAAATACGTAATGGTGGTTCAAACATAAACACAATTTACGACTGATGTGACGATTAAAACGAGGTATTTTATAATTGTATTAAAATTTTACATCAAGATCTAAATTCCTTTACTCTTTTCAGAAAGAATTTAAGCGCTTTCTATAAAATTAGTATATTCCCATGCAAATCCCTAATTGCTTATATTTCAGATATGATAACGCTCTCTATAAGTCCCGTTTTCAGCGGGACTGTCGTGCTTTGAACGTATCGTCCAAGTCAATATTTTAGCTGCGACAGTTTGAATGGAAATAAGATGGAAACGTTAGTATAGATGTGATCATATTACAGTCACAAATGATATATTAGTTCGTTCTAAAATTTAAATCAACGGCTTCGTCAAAATTGGATATTTCCGGTTAGTTGCCATTTGGGATAGCGTAGTTAAATTACACTTCCACGTAACCTTCTACAGAATCAAATATATCTCTCAAATTATGACAGTGAATTCGCCTTAACAAACTTCAAAGGACAAAGACTTTAATGGGAATGCGAATACACTCGTCTAACGTCATTTTGCATCTCAGAGGAGATAAAGAGAAAAATCCACCGAGAGAGTATCCCTCGGATTCAATATTTCTTTTCGCTCGTGTATCGGCTGCAGAAGCCCTCCAACAAAATCAAACCTCGGGAGCTGTTATCGTCCGCCCACTGAGTGACAATATTTCAGCAAAGAACCGATAAATTCGGCTCCACAAATGGCCGCAGCCACTTCTTTCGCGTCAGGTACATGCGCTCCGTAAAAGAACACTGTCGAAAAGTCTATTTTTCGTGGGGTTTCTCATCTCTGCACTTCAAAATACGAGATCAGTCTCGGGAAATGCGAGGCAAACTCTCCGTAACGCCATATTGTTTATATCAAGATATTTTATAGTAATCAGTATATCAATGATATCACAGCAGTTACGAAAATAAGCCGTCATTTTAGAATACCTACTTCAAAATAATACTTTTCTTAAAGTATGATGGAAAATCTATTTTTCAAGCGCCACATTTCACACAGGGAAATGATAATATGACAATTACTGAAGTGTTGATGCTGAATAACGTCGTTTATTTTAGTGATTCTTTTACGAATTTTATGAAAAGTACTTTCGCAATTACGATGCACATTCGTCCACTTGCTTCGTAATCGGCATTAAGTGAGGGAACTCTCCTTCCTTTTCTTTGCACTGCCTGACGGTGTGTGTCCAGGAACCGCCACGGAGAGCCTACCAGAAAAATCTTGCACGACCTATGTTTGATAACCTACTATGGGATATAATGACGGAGAATTGTATTTTTTACCATTATTTGTTTTAAGAAGTTTAGGTATGATTATTTTGATGTATTTTGTGTGGAATATTATAAGTAGCTTTCTGTTTTTCATTTCTAAGCAATTGTAAGTTGTGCGTATACTTTGCCACCAGATCTGGTCTAACTGCGGCGAACATTATTAAATAAATTAATTAAGTATTCCACTTTTCAACTTTAGAAGGCAATAACTGAGGGATTGAAAATCCAAACAACTTTACAGAGAGATCCTTACTACATAACTGCAAAAATGTAGTTTATAAAGCACAAATTGTATACAATAATACATCTCACCCCCATTGTGGGAGGACAAGGCTCAAAGATGCATACGAATAGTAAAATATTAGTAAAGCCCTAACAAAAAAAAATTAGGAATAGCAATAACCACGAATTTCGAGGAATCTTGCGTAAGATGTTTGAGTTGAGGGAAAATTTCCGAGTTACCTTTTTGAGAAAATGAGAAAGATATTTGCTAAGTTTCGAGCCGCTTGAGGCAAAGCTGGGAAAGGAAATTTTGGGTGTAAATTTGATCTAAGCTGGCTCGACTTTATAGAATGATATTTTAAGGTAATGAGAGGAAAAATTTATTTCCACAAAAATATGTGGCTGGGAGAAATTAATCGTGTAAACCACTCTAAGAAGCAATAATTTCAAAATACAATATATTAAAAACGACCGATGTTTCGGTGTGGTGTTTTACTCGATCATTTGAGAAGGAAACTTGGTTTGGGTACTTACAGCAAGATTCATTCTATTTAGAACTGAGTTCCACAAAATTCCAGACCAAGTAAGAGACTACAACTTTAGACTAATTTTCGAGGCAACTTTACGCTGACAACAGCGTATGCGCTCTTTATATTAAAAGAAAACACTTTCGCTCTCTTCCAATTTATATATTGCACTCTTCAGTTAAGATTCTAGAAAGGCCTCCATGAGATTTTTAATTTGTTTGAAATATAGCGGTGAGTGCACTTCTCTCGATAGCTTGAAAAATTCATTAATGTTCAAGACAGAAGGGAGCAGCGAGTAGGAGCCAGTTTGGGGAAACATGGCAAGAGTGAATGCAAACGTGTTATCTCACTCTCAAATATAAATAATGTTTGCCATATTTGACACTTTCATGGTGTGTTTTAAAAAGAGGGTTCGGCAAAAAATTGATTAGTGAAGTGAAGGAAGTGGAAGAGATTAGAGATGAAATGGAGAGAGAAATCCGCATAAATACATTTACGCTACTGAAACACGCCGAAAGGTAGCTTGCAGGGTAACCCACCCAAGAAATCGATAGTGAACCCTCTTTAAATAGTACGATATTTTAAACATTAGAAAGGCTGATGAAAGGAGTAATGCTTGAACGGAGTTTAAGGGTGCGACTCAGGGGCGTAGTCAGGATTTGTCCATGGAAGGGTTTACATCCATGGAGTAAACACTGTATTGCCTTCAATTTGGAGGCATGAATACTTTCGCCCTAAGTCTAGCGAAAACATAAACTGATTTGTATTATTACGTGTCCATTTGTATTATTACGTCTTTGTACAGCATAATTGCGAGAGGCCATCCTCTCGTATGCATTGCGAGAACCTCCAAACCCACCCCCTTGGCTATGCCTTAGGTGCGAGTGGTTGCAAATGGAGAGAAAGACCGAACAAAGCTAGTTGAATGTGATGAAGTATATGTTTATTAGAACATTTAGGAGTAAAGGGTGTGAGTAAATTACATAGCGAATAAAAGTCAATAATGGAGCAAGGAAAGCCGTGTAGCTGAAATCCCAAGATAAGCAGGTGTGAAAAATAACTATTTGACTGACAATACTGATTTTCAATAAATTATTGCAGCGAAACTAAGGCCCATTCACACGAAAGCCGTTAGGCTTTTTCATTGTTCTACTACCATTACTACCACAAAAAGTTTCATCAAAATCCCAGAAAAAATCTGAGACGCTCCCCTTGTAAGACTCGAACCCAGGTCTGCTTTCCATGAAGATATTCTAACCGCTGACCCAGCATGCTACAAGATGGCGCTACGCGCGTAGAAGTTGCCATATGGTAATACTATTCGTCAATTGGTTATTTTTCACATCTGAAATAACGTAAACATGAGTCTGAGGCTGAGTAAGTTTGCAGAAAAGTTTGGAGGCGACAGAGCGACACAAATGCCGCGTTTATTCTGAAAAAAATTGTGTGATTTGTTAAAAGACTGGAAAGAATTTTAATGCAGAGATGATACATTCAGTGATTATTATGTGATAAATAAATGCTGCCATATACAACACCGACCGATGTGACTCCATCGCGACAGAAAATTTCATTGTAAATAAAAGAGAATGTCTGACTTGCATTTCTAAAATAAGTCAAAAAATAGTGTCAAAATGACTGATGGATTAAGATTTCCGTTATCAGTATAGAAAAAATAGATTGATACTTCCGCTGTAGAATACAAGCGAACGGACTGATTTTATTCTGCGCAAACCGTTCAACGGATCGAAAAGAGACAAAGTGCGCCATCTAGCGACACATCTTACGATTAAAACGAGAGGTGTTGCGTTTGTTTACGTCGAGTCGTTACGCAGCAGCAGCGGTACGTGTCTTAACCTGTTCGTCGCCGCGTGCAACGGCAGCAATGAAGGAGCTAGAGGAACAACGTGTGTGCGTGAAATTTTGTTTCAAACTTGGCAAAAGTGCTACGGAGACATTTGGAATGATTCAACATGCCTTTGGTAACGAAGCTATGAGTCGAAGCCAGTGTTTTGAGTGGTACAGTCGTTTTAAATCGGGCAGAACCTCGACAGATGAAGATTCGCGAACGGGGCGGCCTTCCACATCGACAGACCCCAACCATGTCAAATTGGTGAATGATTTGGTGCGGGAAAATCGCCGTTTAACTTTTAGGGAGATAGCCGAGGAAGTGAACATTAGTTTTGGATCCTGTCAGACAATTTTGACAGACATTTTGGGCATGACGCGCGTCGTATCAAAATTCGTCCCGCGGGTGCTGACTGATGAACAGGGACAAAAACGTGTGGACATTTGTCAGGAACTCCTGGATCGAGCCAATGCCGACCCAGAGTTTCTTAAAACCATCGTAACTGGTGACGAAACCTGGGTTTACGGTTATGATTTTGAGACAAAGGCCCAGTCTTCTCAGTGGAAAGGTCCTCATTCTCCGCGACCAAAGAAAGCTCGCATGTCCCGGTCCAATGTGAAGGTCATGCTGGTGTGTTTCTTCGATTGGCAAGGGCTGATTCATTACGAATACGTCCCTCAAGGTCAAACTGTCAACAAAGATTTCTACTTAGAGGTTATGAAGAGGCTGAGGGTCGCAGTGAGCCGAAAGAGGCCGGTTTCCACCACGATAACGCGCCGGCTCACACGGCGCTGATCGTGACAGAGTTTTTCGCCAAAACCAGAACTTCCGTGATCCCACAGACGTGGCTCCATCAGACTTTTTTTTTTGTTTCCAAAGTTAAAATCAACCTTGAAAGGGCGCCGATTCGACTCTATTGCGGACATTAAAACTAATTGTACGGCGGACCTGAAGAGGATCCCTAGGGCAGCTTACCAGGCAGGGTTCGAGAGCTGGAAGAAACGTTGGCAAAGGTGTGTCGTCAGCCAAGGCATGTACTTTGAGGGTGACAAGTTCGATTAAGCTGTATCCGTCGAAATAAACAAGTTATAAAATCAGTCCGGTCTTTTTTTGATCACACCTTGTATTCTTAATATATATATTGCGACCCTTCCTTCATTCACGCACGTTTCTAGTATTGTCGCAGATATAACTAAAGAGATATCAGTTTGGCTGATTATATAACGACTATATTTCTAGAGTGATTTGATGCATTGTGCACTTCATTCATCCTTTTCGTATTACATTTATGTTGGTCTAGATAGACCATTTTATCGATATCCATTCACAAATTACTACACCCCCTATAACATTTTATGCAAAGACTGGCTGCGATGATCCAACACGGTGTTCCTACAAGAATGAAGCGTTGAGAGAGCAAAGAATGATTTATCTGCTCGCAGTCTATTTGCACTGCCAAGAATCCGATGATGGACGATGCAAGATGAGTTTCCGGAGCGGAATTTAATTTGACAGCTTCCGAAAAATTTCGCGATCCACGGAAGATTTGCATAATTAAACAGCGCGTTAATCATTAGTCATAGTGTCTTCGCATCGGCCGTGCTGATAATTACCGCGACGATTGCGTTCGCACGCTGAGGCATTCCGCGTTTTAAGTTGCCCGCCTCGCTGGGAAATGTGTCAAGGTCGCTCTTCATAAGCTTCCTCGTCACGCTTCATCGCACTTCTAATGCCATCCAGGAATCGCTACGTAACGGATACGACGGGAATATCACAGTCTCTTTCGTTTTTATTCCCGAAAAAATTGGAATTCGCTCCGAGCGGCTGCGGATAAACTGAGGGATGGGAAACCCAATTCCATTACCTTAACAACATCTGCTTCGTTTGCAAATAATTGAATTTTCCGTTAACAAATCATGTCGCGGCATATTTTGAGGTTTAGGGTAATCAATTTTAACGGAATGAAATTTGGTCGCAGAAATGTCGGATATAGAAATTGAGGTATTTTTGCAAAAGAAACAAAATTCGAATAACAAAAGCCGCTGCATTTCTAAGGAATATATTCAACAAACAATTTTACACTCCTAATACAGAATAAACATGGCGTCCGTAAAATTATTCTATCCACGTGCGTTTCAAGAATATTTTAATCCTCGAAACAAATATGAAATATACAGAGTTTCAGAGCAATCGAAATTAAAGAAATTCGTAGTGCTATTAGGAATGTGACTCATTATAATTAACACATTTATGACAAAAACAGAGCAATGGCTTGCTTTCATAGTAAGTTTAATCTACAGTTTTCGTGAAAATATTTTAGAGAATTTTTACGCAAATATGCTTAAGTTTAGTTATTTACATATTTTACATCTGATACATCTTTCTTAATCTTGCGAATTCTTTTCAAATAATTAAGAACGTGCTCTTTTATATATTATTAAAAATCAAGGAGCGTCAAAAAAATATTCGGAACTATGGTCATTTTATACTGTTTTACCGGAACATTTATTTATTCCGGGAAATTTAATTTTCCGGAAATGCCGGTTATGAACATTTTTGTAAAACTAGTAAGGGGCACGAGTAATACCGGAATAATATTATATTTCGATATTTGATGCCTTATTTCTTTATCTCAAGATCTAAAAATACATTGCAGGATATGTAAAATTTTCGGATATAGGAATAAGGGAACCTTGCAAATTAATCCTCGAGAGCAGGTATTAAATATTCTCAGGGTACCAGTGCATGTGAAACATACCATGAGCCTCTGGGATCTCCGATGCATAAGGTATGTACTTTATAGAGTGGATCTCCATTTCCAATACTTTGGTTAGTCCCATCTGACGTCATAGCGGCTTTGTCTCTCGAGACCTTCGGCCGCGGAGGCGAATCGTAAATTTCCCGAGATGCGCCAAATTCCAAATTGTATGAAACATTTCTGGATCAAGAAGAACTTGATATTTATGAAATATAAACGACGCACACTTACAAATCTTCGCTTATTTGCGAAGATAATATGAAGTGATATGAGTACGAAAATGGTGATTGTTGTATGCTCTGATAAAATTCTGATACATTATATATATAAGCGTTCTACCTTTCCGTAGGTTCATGTAGCTTGATATTCCCTATTAAACGCCATTTCTTTCGTTTCTTGGTGACCTCCACCACCCCCAATGTCATCTAACAACTTTTTTCTTCCCCTCTGCTTTATCCCTTGTATCCTACCCTTATTTTTTTTCTTCGGCAATGTCTCTTCTTTCAATTTCTGACCCACCCATTTTCTCAGTTGACGCTTAACTACTTCAATTTAAACCCTCTCCTCTCCGACCATCTCTAGTACCTCTGCGTTTGCTTTTCCACCCACCCAACTAACCCTTTCCATTCCACGCCATACCCACATCTCAAATGCCTCCAATCTTTTGATGTCCTCCTTTCGTGAGGACCACGTTTCACACCCATACAGCAAAACACTCCACACCGAAAATACACACCACTCCAATCTTTTCCTGATTCTTTTATTTAAACCTTTGGTCATCAGTTCCCTTCGCTTCACAAATTCTTTTCCAAAGCGGATAATACTTCTCGAGTAGTTCACCGAAATACTTTGTGTTCAGCGGAATGTCCATCCTCTAATAATTGGTTCATATATAATTCTGAACTCCTATGGAGGGGCATTTATGCAGCAGTTGCCGCATATTTCAAATGCATGCACATCGGGTGGGCAACTCCTTCTTCGTCTAACACGCAATCACACGCACGCTCCGAATAAATGACGACGCTTTTTCATAAGTCCATTCAGCCCTTATTGTTTTCGTTCGATTTATATTCCTCTTTTTAATATTTCGTTCGTTCGATTTATATTCCCCTTTATTTATGCCCATTGCCAAACACAGCACCTCCATCTTTCTATTGGACGATCAATCCACCTTTCATTTCCCTCTTTCCTTCTGTGTTCCACATTCATCTATTCCCACACCTCCACATTCTCCCTCCTCTTTATCACTCTTTCTCTTCACTTTCACTTACATTCCCATTGCTCATTCCACAATTAGATATCGGTAATCACTACTACAAGAGATCATTTTTTTCTCAGTTTCATGATTACAATATAAAACGTGATAAATTGGACATACTCGAAAGACAAAAGAGGGCGAAGCAAGAATACAGACAGTGAGAGAAATGTGCTAACCCTCGACTAACAGTGGAATGGAATAAGATCTCATGCTTTCCTGCTCTATAACGAAGATGTTCTCGGTTAAGCGCGCTGGTAATGTTCGCTGGACCGACTTCTCCACGGCGAACGCTGCCATCCATTGGAGAATGATGATTGACCCACCTTTCATTTCCCCCTTTACTCTCTATTGACACCTTCTGGTGAGGTTTTGACCCTCTTCAGTATTTTAAACCTTCTTCATAGAAACACGGAGAGTCTGCTTCAGAAGCTATGATTCGAGGAATTCGTGGATTCATGATGCATTTACTGCTAACGCAGTAAATTTATTCTTATAACCGTATTTACACCCTGTTTTGCGAGGTTGGATTGTGAAATGAAGAATGAAAGATATGTGATTTCCCTTTTTTCTCTGATATTTTTCTAACTTTCTTCTTCCTCCCCAATTTAAGGCCTTCCTCCTTAAAGTGAAAACTCCCTTTGATTTAACGCTACTGTTCATGAACGGAAATCGCTAGAAAAGAGAGGGAAAATAAACTTGTTGTGTTTACAAGATAATAAATGCTTAAATTACTCTTTTCTAATAGAGAATTATATTTAAAATTAGATTTATATTTATGCCCCGTGAGCCGCCAGTGGCAGGGGGTGTAATAACACCCCCGCCACCCATTAATCTACCGTATTCGCTTCTCTGATTCTATGCTGAAAGTACGACTACAAGTAACTATAAGTTCCTTGTAAAGCTTCGTCGATGCCTCTCGGATATTGCGCTCCTTTTCATAGTGTTTTATTCTTAAAACACTCTTTTCTCTATAGAGGTATAACAGAGTGAGATACCTTCATCGTTAGCTTAAGCACTTCCCTAAAAATCTTTTAGGAATAAATACGATTGCTTAACGAAGTTGCTTTTTATTTTTAAAACATTATCGCTAAAATGGGGCTGGAGTCGAGTGATGCACGGTGGGGAATACGTGCGGAAGCCCTAAAAGATCTGGTGTCGACAGCCACCACATCTTCTATAGTGATCAAATTCAAAATGTTATCAGTAATTTTGTTGAAATTAAGAATATCGTAGTAATCCGTAGAAAATTGTGAATAACTGGTTCACCAGAAATTACTTGTAGATGTTATTTACAATGCTGCTACCAGAAACTCCTACCTTGTAATTACAAAACCACTTCATTGTGGTGAATCAATAACAAATTAATACCTCACATCATAACTCCGTTCCATGTTTCTATTCTTAAAGATTTTTAATTTCAATTTGCTTCACCACGCTGAAGCCGATTTGCGCGCTCTCTTAGGAATATTCCCAATCATTTTCCATATCATTCTTCACTTCCCTTTTACTCCCCTCTTCGCTTTAATGAAGATCCCGCTCAACTGGAAATAACAACCCAATCCAAAGAGACGATAAGAGAGGGAACGAATGCTCCGTCTATATCCTATAGGTGACGTGGATTGCCGACCGTCAATAGAATTTTGAAATCTATTCAGATCCCGCTGGGAAGAAGAATTACGTCAAAGGAAAAGGGTTTAAAAGAAAAAACGCATCGACCCTCCCATTTCTGTTTTATTTACTCTCGTATTTTATAGTGGAACGCAATTATGAATTTGAGGCGCATGTGTCTGGTCCATCGATGAAGATGAATGTTTTATGCACGTCGATACTTATGGAGGAAAACTTTTATGCTTCGCGAGTAATTCTCAATACTCTGGTATTTTGTGATTTATATACGTGATAGTGTTTTTGTCATGCTGAGAGAATGGCCCTTGAAATGCTGTCAGCTTCAGATGAAAATAATCAAGTGGAGCTTCCATGATCGCTCAAACTGAAATGATAGAGCGGAGTGCCTTAGTGAGAAAAGTGTTTACATTATTTTATTTTACTTTAAAATTTTACCTGTAACTTTGCTGTTTAATTTTACCTTGCGTATCATATGTGAAAAATTACCAACTCGTAATTACACAATATAATTTAAGGGTCGCTGTAACGATGTGATTAAAGTCTTCCTGAATAAATAGAGCTGCAACTGAAACAAGCAATGAACAATTAATAATAAATATTATGAGAAATAATAATTGTTACTTTCAAATAGATAGGAATGGTTTGATTTGCTCAATCAAATTCCTGAAAATATATTTAGATTGGAAAGTAATACAATTTCTTTATTTCATAACTAAGTAAAACAATTAACGTTACTAAGATTATTTGATGGGCACGAGTTCCTTATAACTAAACTATATAAAGATAATATTGATTATATCGCATTATCGGGCACATCATTTCTATTTTCGGAATTTGTTACTTTGATTATTCCTCAAAAATAAAATGGGAAATGATAGGATTCCGTAAATCAGTTTTAGATTTATAAATTCGTTTTTTGTTGATATTGTCTCCGTCATAAATATAAAAAGCAAATGTCTGTCCGTCTGTCCGTCCCCCTATTTATCTCAGAAACGGCTTGACTTAGAGGTCTTAGACAAGCTGCATTGTGTTTCTACGATGCTGAAACCCCCAGGAAAACTATTCTCATGTCTGTAAAGCCCGGGTTCGAACCCAGAAGCCCATAATACGTTTCCATAAGAGATGTACGTAAATTACGTTTTGATGACTTGCGGAGGTCGTTTCTCTTACAAAATTAAATTAGAAACAATGGTCCTACGAACTTGAGACAAGTGTAAAAAGAAAGGAAAATCATCATAGATTATTATTTTAGTCGTGAAATATTGATATAGATCCGAACTTTCGAGGATTTTGATAAAACACACGGAAATTTCGTAAAACATTTGGGAAATAAACAGCCCATCCCTTTGACAACTAAGGACATTGTTGATTGTTGATTTCATGAATTATCCCATATAAGTGCACGGGGATAATCAGTTCTTATAATTTTTATATGAAATTTACGTAAAGTAGGCTTTCACGACTTGAAAACAGTAGAAACAATATTATAAATCATTTATAGGATAAGAAATATATTGAGTTATTATGATCTTACGATAGAATTTTTTTTGTGCTAGGAGGACCAGATATATACGATAATAGATATATTTTAAAACTAAATTGAGTCCTGTCATGCTTGACGGGGGCGTTTATTAGTGATAAGATATTGTATATAAAATCTTAATGATAGCAATGCTATATGTATTTGATTCCATCATAATGAGCATTATAATGTATCTCATTTTGCTACGATGTTGCTCGGTTTGAGTATGCGTGCTGTATGTTACGTGCAAATGTTTCCACTTTGCTTTGGTAACCGCTTTGGCTCGTAAAGCTGTTTAAAATATCTTACGCAAAATTAGCAGATTAAATGCGGTTGAAAATGAAAAAATTTCATTCATTTATCTTCTAATATATGAACTCACAGATGTTTGCTGGTGAGATATTTCCAGTGGTTAAAATACCAATAATTTTAGAGTATTTTAAAAATATAATGGTAAAACCAATCAACAATTCGAATACAAACTAAGCATACCGTAACAACTCTCTATCCAAATACCATCTGAATCGAGCACTGCTTTCAAAATTCAGTATGGATAATATTGATATCGGCACAACTGTTAAATTCATAGCAATTCCTATGCCGAATGCTGAAAACGTTTTGCCGTCCTTTCGATTGATTTTTAAATATTATTTCTTTTATTATTTTAGAAATTTTTTAAAAATAAATCAAGTAAAGTATTGCAGTGAGTGCTAATTTTTAAATATTTTGTTCCTCCATGATTACCCATGCTAATGCTCCCTTTCTTTAAATAACGTAATATTTCTCATAATTAATTGTGTTTGATACATTAAAACGGCCCTTGCTTAGGTCGCACTGCAAATTAGGCTACGAAATAAAACCGAAAATTGTTATAGCTTTCAGAGAATGACCTCCTGCTACAAACACAACAAAACGATTATTTTGTTTTGATTCTAATTGAGTCATCAAGATGTAGCGGTGATAATGAAATAAATTCACCGATTTGCAAATTAATTCTTTGCAATTTCATACTGCGGATGACGTTGTGCGAAATCGCTGGGCATCCAGCACAACTATTCCTTAGGTGACGTACGTTTAGTACGCAGCAGAAGTAAATGTAGAAAATTTAACAATCCAAACTGGTGAATGAGAAAATATGGACGAAGAGATCGAATTTTGGCCGTTAGTTCGTAAGCTTCCCCTTGGAGAAGAGCTTCCTTTTTATTTCCATAATTACGTGAGTTATTATTTCAGATTGATTCTGTGATAATGAGTGCGATTCAGTCACGAGGGTTGATCAAAAAGTAATGTTTCACATTTTTTTTTCAGCCAAAATCAATGGTAGTAATTCGAAATTGTAGTTTAGAATTTGTTGACGTTTCCCGCATGTATGTGCATAGTTTCAGTTTTCTTCCGCAGATAGCACAGCTGGAGGAAGATTTCAAAATGGAGTCTGACCGTGATAAATGTTACAGACAATGTGCTGTGATTTAATTTCTTTGAGTAGAGAAAGAAACGGTAGGGAATATTCACAAACGTTTAGGCAAATTCTATGGAACGTCTGCAGTCGATAGGAGTACAGTTAGATGCCGGGTATGGAGGGTGAGTGAATCAGAAGGCGGTTGAAAGCGAAAACCCATGTCCAAAGCGAAGACTGGTACCGACAGGGCATACATGCCCTAGGGAATCGCTGGAGGAAGGCAATAGAACTAGAAGGAGATTATGCAGAAAATATGTTGAGTAGACAAAATATCTTTCTTTCGCATTAGTAAATTTCATTTTTTTATAATAAATAGTTTTTTGAGAAAAAATTGTAGGACATTACTTTCTAACCGACCATCGTAACTCGAAAAGGAGATGAATACGACAAAAGCAATAATATGCTTTTATAATAAAATTCTTTTCCAAAATCTCAGGCAGCTCTACTCTCATTTCATAAATATCACCTGCCTTTTCCAGTAATTAATAATTACAGGTTAAATTAATTTAATGTCCGATTTACTGTCATTGGCGTTTGTTTGAAGTTACCCTGAATTAGTGAGTACATTAAAAGGTTACAAGTCGTTTTAGCTAATTTTCTTTAATGATAATATTTTCTATAATGATATAATGATGAGTGGATCAACTGTCACGTATTATTTGATAAAAATATTTCTTTTACTTCGATCTCAGTCTTAATCTTGCCTCTATAATATGAAAGCCACTGATAAGTTTGAATAATCCTGACTCGAGGCGGTCATTTTGGCATCTACGTAACTGAATGCCATACGAAATTCCATACACAGAATAACTGCGCTGCAGACATCTTACTCAGAGTAATAAGGCTCGGGTATATATGAAGGCGAGTTCAAACCTGTCCTCAGGCTGCTACCTTTTCAGACGGAAAATCTCTTCTAATTGTAAAGAGTTGTAAATTCTAAAATATACTAATCAATTAATGCATTCTTTTCTTTACTCTCAAGTGGCATTTATAGATATGGTATTAAATTGTGGACCTTTTCACTCGATGCATGAGAACAAATCCCTCAATAATCTATACCAGTTTTTCAACATCCGTAAATGTACGATAAACTCCTCACAGGCATTAGAATGTTTGCTCGGAGAAGTAATTCAGGTTTCGGCTCTTTTGATCCAAATTGTTACGTTTCCGTAAAAATAGTGAGTTTTAAACGCAATCTTTGAAGACATTTTCTTACAAATGAACAGAAAGCATTTGTAAGGCGGTGGAGCTCTCTTCTCACTGATAACTGAATTCGCTTCCAAAAGTACATTATCATTTAAACTATATAATAGAAGGGTCTAAATATTAACAAAGGTGAAGCACAGCGAGCCGTCTCTGACGAAACTTTCTGTGGAATCAAATACATAAATAAACATCATCCTCAACGGAGACTGGACCTTCTCAGCTCATCTTCAACGTTAATGAACGAGGCCGAGATGAAATAAATTTAAGAAGAGATGTTTGAAGATTATTAATAAGAATTTAAAGGCATCAGCAGGGCTCACGATCTAAATATCAAAAGCAGGAATACACGAGGTACAGTCAAACTCTTTAACGTAGGTAAAAATAGTTATTGCTGAAATATGAAATAAAAAGTCTTTTAACTCTGAAATAAAATTCTAAAACCGATACACTTTAAATAAATAAATAAATAGAATATCAAATGAAACTCATCAACTACGAACACCTAAGAAACCTCGATAAAAAATAAAGTAAGCTTAATTTCCATCTGATCAAGAGAGAATGGTTACAATATGACAGCTCTTAATATAGTATAAGAGTAATAAATCAGGGAAATAGGAACCGCACACCACATTTTGTTTAACAGAAATAAAAAGTGTTTGTTACTTAAACTATATTCGTCATGCATAATAGTATATTCCTACCCTAACTTAATAATAATAACAACACGTCTTTATTGAAGTGTGAGACCGAGACTTAGTTCCTTATTACATCTAGCCTTTGAGATCGTCATAGATTGAATAAGTATTAATAAAGATTCAAGATTTCAGCATTACTCTCATGAACATCATTTAGATGCAAAAAGTACCAAATATCATCATATTTAAAGGTATATATGATGGAGATTTTAAGCTATTAAACGCTCATTACGATAATTTTATTAAAAACGAACAAAAGTAAGAATAACTTTTACAAACCACAGAATATTTTATTGATTACGACCATGGTTTGAACTAATGGAGTCTTCTTCAGGAGGAGTCATCCACTTTTGTTCTTGATGGAGCTCAACCACAAAGTCACGACCCAAGCTGTTGATTCAATTTTATTAATTTCTGATTACACTTCGTCTTCGATAATCTGTTGTTATTAATTTTGATTCATTTTACCATCTGAATTTTTTATGCTCTCAGTATCAAAGATATGCATCAATTTTATGCCGTAATTTTCTCTATAGTCGTAGATAATTCATAATTAAAATGTGAATGAATGTACGTCGTGGGAAAAATTTGACCACTTAAATAAGCATACATTTTGCGATGTTGGGATTCAAGCGAAGAGCGCCCAAAATCGCAGAATTTGTATCTCCATTTCAAAGGTATGAAAATTTAAAAAGTAAGATATGAAATCCTTGGGTAATAAGTGTTTCTAAAGCGAATCATTAGGTCTTATCTGACGATCGATCGAAAAAACATTGAAAAGAGAACCTTTAAACGACTGGTCCTTTCATTCAACTTTAAATTCTTTACTTTACTTTAAAGTATAAAGTCACTTTAAAAAAATCACATGGATATTAAGCCGCGCTTCCGATGGAGACATTTTCAAATCGCATCTGCGATTAAAACTAATAACCAAGCGTCACCTTTGTGCGTCGCATACAATCGTTGTAGCTGTATTATCGCCATGACATTGATGGCCCAACGCAGATATTCCCGCGAGATTGCGATAAAAATGAGCCGAAATTTTGAGAAAAAAGCGTATTAAGGGCTCCATTCAAACCTCCAGAGTCATTTATGCTGTCTTTTTAAGAGAAATTTTTCGATGACGTCACCTAGGTGATACGGACATTAGAGAGGATCGTTAAGAGATCATTAGCGGGTGCATTTGGGCGGACGATGGAACTAGATAATTACGATCAATAAAAATCTGAGATAAGTTAAGTTCGTGTGATGATGGCACATAAA
The DNA here is from genome assembly GCA_000376725.2 of Ladona fulva. Taxonomy (NCBI): domain Eukaryota; kingdom Metazoa; phylum Arthropoda; class Insecta; order Odonata; family Libellulidae; genus Ladona; species Ladona fulva. The sequence goes on from KZ308862.1 coordinate 1,500,994, forward strand.
GGGATGATCGAATAATATACTGCTTCCGCTGTACTCTAATATTCTTCCTTTCGCATTATATCAACGGAAGGCTGATTTAATACTGATTGTTATGAGACTTCTGAACATGTACGTTTAGTACAGCTAATGTACATGTGGTAACACATAAATGAGACTAAACTTATTCGTTACATCTCGTGAAGAGAGGATAGAAAACTGATCTGAGGAATATTGAGAAAATTGTTTTAATTTGTATATACATGCTATAAACATAAACATTACAAACAAACACACTATAAACAATTGATGACACAATTTGCAACATTTGAATTATTGGGCAGTGTTAGTTCAATAGAGGTTTCTTTGCTGCAATAGAAAGTAAACTTGGGTATTTGCACGGATCGCGAAATCGATCGAAGCGAAGAAACTTTCTTAATGACTGGATTTCAACAGCTCTTCATTGAGTGTGTCATTTTTATAAGCCAATGTGAAGAACAAACGACGAGAAAACAGTTATACTTCAGAGAAGCCGCTACTAGGGCACCACAGTGCAGTACTTTAATAATATTTAACTTCAGCGTTTTTTACCTTTATAGAAACGAACTCTTCCGTTCGGACGCGAAACTAAAATTATGATGCTTTCATTACCCCCTCCCGAGAATGCGCCTCATTCATAAAATTAAGTTTCGCGATAATTCGGCCACAACAATAACTGAACACAATGTATAAGTTTCAATTACATGTTTTATTTACCATATTGATACCTAAACGAAACTTATTAGCAGAATTCCATCGTTTGCAAGCAGCTATCATTAAAAGCGACTCATTCGCTCGTGCATTTCGTTATTAAATTGCCTCCCTTAAGTAGTGGGACAGTAAGTAATGGAGTGAAAAGGGCGTATTGAATTCCTCTCGGATGAGGCGTTTTTAGGACAGTTTCGGATCCACACACACATATCCTTTGGAGTAAAGGGAGCGAATTTTATTCTCAGAGCACACAAAGACGCCCTTTCGTCCTGGGGACGGAAAGATGAGAATTTAGACACTGCACTCCGCATCACTCTGGTCCATTTCAAGAGAGGCAAAGGTCCGGCAAAGTATTGATTTCGGGTTCCTAACACGCCTCTATACTTTATATCCCTCTAAGGACTACATTTTTTTAATTTTCACCGGTGGGGATATTAACGCAGATAAATGCGCTCGTTAGAAAATGTGGCAAAATGTTACTTCACATTTAATAAATGTTAAAAATTCTCTACAGTTTAAGTATTTTATTAGACTGTAAATCAGTCAGATCCACAGATACAATGATCACCTGCAATTATTTTTCGGTCTATTTTATTCTCTCTCTTTATACACTACAGTCAAACATGAGCTGCTATCAGAATTAAAGAATTTACTTTGACCATCAAGTACTGCTGTCTTAGATCGTGGATTTTTTTGTGATTACTGCCTTCACTTTGACTAAATTGCTTTGCTTGATTAACTATGTGATCATTTTAAAATAGTCAGGATCCTATTTTTTATTCGAAACTAATTACAATTTTAATGAAAATCTTTGTATATGTTAAATGAGAGGAATATCCTAAAGATCCTTTATCGGCCCCATTGGGTGTCTCTCCCGCCTCGCATATTATAAGTACTGAGATAAATTAAAAACAAAAAGAAAGATTAGCTTAATCTTGGTAAGCGATATTTGGTGGAATTCCATCTTCACAATAACACAAATTGTGAAATTAAAAACAAATATAATCAATTTGTGTTATTGAGAAAGATTAGCGTTGGAAAAGATCTTTGCTGCCTACGGCTGACAAAGAAAACTCCCACGTTGCGGGAAAACGAGTCGTTGCTCCGACTATTTACCACCTAAGTGTAGGAACAATAAATCCTGTCTCGTCTTATAAGGATCTCGGAATGATATTTGACCCTAAGTTAACTTTCAGGGACCATATCAATTCGGTCACCTCTAGATGCATGTCCGTAATCGGAATGCTTTTCCGCTTTACAGAAATCACCGATCCCCTTGCGATTAAAACAATTTTCACTGGCTGCATCCTCCCCATTATTGATTACTGCATCCCTATCTGGCAATCTGCTGCCCCTTCCACTGTAAAAACCCTTAACCGTCCCTTAAACTTCTTCGCATCCATCGTTCGTTTACGCGTACCCCAATTTCACAACCACTCTCGTGATCATATCTTTTCATCCCTTGGTATCTCATCCCTCTCTCATCGCCTAAAATCTTTTGATATAAAATACCTTCACACGATATTCAACGGCCGATGCAGATCCAGTGACATCCTTTCCTGTTTCTCCCTCCGTGTCCCTTCTCGCCCCACACGTAATTCTAATCTCCTTCACATACCTCCTTTCCGACTTTCCATCTCTCAAAGGTCTATTTTCTACAGAATACCCAAACTTTTTAATTCCCTTCTGTCTGTCAACCCGTCTCTTGAGCTATTTTCCCCCATAAATTTCCTTCTTTCCTCAATTAAGTAATTTCTTGTTTTTGCCTCCCTTTGTTGTTGATTGTTATTTTTCTCTCTGTCACTTTGTTGTTTTGTTTATGTTTATATATTAACGTGATTTTTGTTACGATTCAATGTACGAGGTCTTATTGACTGTTTTTGAATCTAATGAAATAAATAAATAAAAAACGACTAAGAAGAAGGGGGATGAAAAAATCTGCGGAAACACAGTGGGAAATAGTAGTAGTAGTATTGTTAAAAGCGCTTCGACAGCTTTGGTCATTTCACACGTGGGTCCCCACCGGGAATCGAAGCCGGGACCGCTTTCACTGAAGTCGAACGCGTTGCCTACTTGGCTATCGGGAGCCCTACAGTGGGAAATATATTAATAGCAATATAAAATTAAACATGCTTACACCGTGAAAGCATAGAAAAATCAAATAAAATGAAAAAATTCAAATAACATATTGCAATAACACTAAAAACTTATGTTTGAAGGCATATTCTAAAAATTATCGTTAAAATTACATGACAAACTTTAAAATTAGAAAAGTAACGTTTCACTATTAAATTAAATTATCACCTTAAAATAACAATGGTACATCTAGATTAACTAATAACTACAGATGATAATTGAAGCCCTCGTTGAATAGTCAATGTTACAAATGCTAATCTTCGTCATTTCATCAGATACTGTTCATTTCATCTAAAAGTTGTCTGCTTAAAATTTACACAAAGAAAATTATTAAGTTGAGATAAAATTAAATATAAGTAATCCAATTAAAAATATCAAAGCAACAAAACTCTAAGTTTCGATATCAAAAAAAACAATTTTTATATTGACCATTACATTAGTAATAATAAGTAAAGTAGTAATTAAGAATGTGTAAAACTGACATACCTGCCGACAATCAATAATATAGATATTATTTTACAGTAAACACTTAATAAAATGTTTTTCCATTTTCCTTGATTGGCTAAGAAAAATCCGTTTCACAGTTTCGTATTCATAATGATAATAGTAGCTTTCTTAATGGAAATAGGAAAATGATTCCAATCACATCCATTTTAATAATTATTAATGTTATTGACGTTCACACACACAATTAGGAAAATCCGGGACTTGGTTAATCGGATTTTTCCAGTCAACGTTCCGAACGATAGCCACTCATCCCATAGCCCATCATATACCCATCCCATACCCAGGTAAAATGTGATCAATTTTAAGAATCACATACGTGCTTATTAGAGTTCGAGAAAAGCTCCAAAAACACTTAATCACGCAATACATAATTATGACATATGTTATCTATAAGGAAAAGGAACACGGCTATGGTAAGACATAAGAGTTCGAAAAAAGCAGTTGTTTGCGAGCAGACTAGCCGTCCAACCAGAAGGGGTTCGGATTCTCCGTGGTCGCGCTTAGCAAGTATTGCTGTCAATACGTATTTCGGCAACTATGCTGCCATCTTCGGGAGAGATGAATAACATTTATAGGGGGCACACTATAGAATTTAGCCTTATCTGCTGAACAAGAATTACGAGGAAAAACGATATGCTTCGGTCTTACTTCGTGGAAACCCGTATCACAGAAGAGAAGGAAAACTTGGTATTATTTCCAAGTGTGTCCCCAATTTCCTGTGATGCCTAAATCTTTACAGGGGTTAATATTAAATTGTACAAACGAAAAGAGAATAATGCATAAGCATGTTCGATATCTTTAAGTAGTTCAAATCTTGTAGTATTAAAGTTTAAGAGAGGAAAGAATTCCATCTGCATTTAGAATCACTATAACCGAAAATCAAAAGCTCTTTTTTGGAGGTGGCGTGAGGAGGGAGTGCACATATTCCGTACAATCTCCTCCATCACGGGTAATTCGACAGAGGTGATGTCAGCGATCCTGTATGACGCTTGTTGACACAAGTACGATCCCTCGAAATCCCATAGCAACACGAGGGCACAGAAGGGCGTGCGGAGGTCATACAGGGAACTGTGTACCGATGCCATTTACCATGGATTGAACGCGAATAATGCCTCTTGCAAGGACGTCCTTACGTCTTGCGAGGAAAGAATCGGGAGGACAAATATGCCGATATACGTGCGTAGGCCCTTTGCAGCCATTCCCTTGACCACTCTCACTTTGAATGCAACACATGCTTCGTATTTCTCGACTATTTCCTTTTTGATTGATTCGGTATTTCATCGAATATAATTGCACGTAGTGAAATCGGTTTAAGAGTGTCGCTAACTACAGAATGATGCACCTAAACGATGAAAAACAATTACATTTGGAAATTTAAATAAAAACTTAACACTATTTTCTTTAGATGAAGTCCTCTCGAGTTCTCCACCAAGTAAAATAAAATATTTCATTATTCTCTTTGTTTAATGAAATTATAGGAACAATGAACGTCATTTATGTATTTTTAAAACGTAAAAGTTTACCTGGAAAAGATATCTCTCGTACATTTCCACAGACTTTATCGACGCGACATATTTCGCTATCATCATCAGGTACTGTTGATTTGTGATTCTTCAATATGTACAGAAAAAGGGTGGAAAGGGGGAGGGGGAATTGTGGTAAGACCAAGGGCAAACCGTTCATCCCCTGACCCTAAGGATCGCAAAACTACTGTGTCTGCTGATGCTAGCTCGCTATAAATGATATCTGTGGAAGTGTACGAGAAATATATTTCCAATATTAGGGCCTTCCACGAAGTAACGCCTTCGCATATTGATTTTATAAAAGTTTACGCTTCCATTTTTCTTAGTTAATTTTTCCATTGTTGTCTTAGCCCATACATATTACTTACAGTCCAATTCACTGACTATATACTTATATACATCACATGTACATCAGTGGTGTAGCCCCCTTGGGTCCTGATTAATGGCTGACTTCGAAACACTTCTACTTTCCGTAAGTTTCTCCCTTCAATTTGTACATCATAAATATACTCCCGTAATTAGTTGGCATGACTATTACGAAGACCTAAAGAAAGGATAATATAGAAAAAAAAGTCGTTCATTTTTAAAATAGCTTTTCTCGTATGCCGCAATACAACAGTATTTTGTACAACCAGTGGCACAGTCAGGGGTTATTGTGTGGATTGCGGACCCTCCATTGCATGTATTATTGGTCCGTATTCCCCCTTAAGGTCCTGATAATTGCTAATCCTAAATATAATGAATTATTAGAAACACTCCTATTTTCTCGTTAGTTGGTCCCTGCGATGTGTTTATTGGAATTGGAAATTCATAAATTATAGAGACTGACCGCCTAATACCATTGATTTTACATGGACTTCAATTCCAAATGTGTTTTTACAGAAAAATGCATGCACTCGGACTCAGGAATTGCATTTGTTGTACAACCGCGAAGTTTTTAATATTCGGCGCACCAATCGTTAATTTTTTGGAATTTCAAATCAAAACTATACTGCACGGCAAAAATAAGAATCGGTTTTACTTCCTACACTTTTTCGTTCGAATTTGTAAGACCATTATTTCTAAATAAATATTGTCAAAGAAGTAAAGCCTGCAAGAGACGGATATACAATATTCATGAAAGAGATGACAGAGGATTGATACCATAAGGGTGATAGTGGAAAATGCCCCTTCTAATGTTAATTTCATCCATCGACTGATTTCCTCTTATCAGTCTGCTTCTCCACGTAGCCATCATACTAAAAAGAGCATTTATAATTTTTGGGCAAATTATGATAATTATATTAATTTGAAAAATCGGCTTTCTGATTCCCTAAATATCCAATATTTATATTTAAAAATGATTTCTCTGCTTTCTTTTACTAAACTTTGTAGCATATCATAGAAGAGAAAGAAAACTGAGTATGTATCCTCGTACTTAAAAGCACAGGAATTTGAGGAAATGATTCTAGAAGAGCATGTGGGAATAGCATTGAACAATATTTCTGGTTTTTCGCTACAAAAAAGAATATTATATTTGGCGACTACATAATATATATAGAATATATTACATTACTCGTGCCACTACGTAATGTAAGAAAGTCTATTCATGAACAAAAAACAGAACCATTAGTCATTGAGAGTTTATAGGCACAGTCTTCTTAAGGCCCCTATGAGGCTGACTCAGCAAGCGCCCATTCGCCTAATTAGGATAAATTCGCATTGTAGGTAGACGCGATAGATCTACGTCAATTGTCCTTTTAAAATATAACATAACAGCAACAGTAACTTTACTCTCATTTGCCTTCTGTGCGCCATTCAGATAAAACTACTGAATAGCAGTTGCATATGAGTCTTCCTGAATCCAGACTTATTTGTTAGCAGTGTATCATTTCTCCGAACATAGTCTATCATTTGCTCAAGTATTATTTCTAAAATTTCTCAGATCTTGTGCATCAAGAGGATTTATCTAATGAATAGGAATAACAAGAGATGTCTTCCAGGACTCGGTATAAGTACTGTCTTTAATTACCGAAGCTATAGTCATCAGCAATGAAGCTCTAAATTCATCAAATGGTTGAGATATTAAATTGGCTCTAATAGGCTATTGTACTCGCAAAATATTTTTTTCTTATCTTGGTTCATCATACAGCCACTGATTCCTCAATGATATATAAATATTCCAATCTTCTCAATCGTTAGAGAGTTTTCACTTTCATTTGCAAAATTTCAAGACGCAAGCAAACAATTACCAAAAAATACTAATGACGTAACCAAACTACTGCCGGTAGACAAATTCTATTTCTAAAGACGCTCAGTCCCGAGATGAGATGATGGTGATTCTGGGCCTAACCCCAGGCACTAGCCGCACTCAAAACGAATAACATTCTACCAGTGGCAAAGCGGAATGTTGCAAGGAATTTTTACCTCCTAAATGTTTTTAGTTCCTGCGATTCGTTACGGCAATTGCTAAAATATCTTAAGATTTCCTCCTTATCTTATAGTCTATTATTAATTCTTTCCGTAAATTTCAAATTTTCGTAGCCTAATATCTCAATGTTTCAAGGAGTAATGCATGAGCTCGGATTCATCTATCGCATTGGCCGTCAGGGGGACGAAAATAAAAAAACTTAAAATTTCCTTCTTTTAATGCTTTCCTCAGTGTTATAGGATTATCATAACATATTATATATCACCTTCGAAGTGTCCGTCTGTCTGCCTTGATGTCCCCCTTTCTATCTCAGAAACGGTTAGAGATAAAGACACGCTTTAGAGGTATAAAAACACTCCGTAAGCCGTCTTTCGGGAGTGTTTTTATACCTCTAATTCATATACAGCCGTGTTCCAACCTTCTCTTTTTCTTACATAAAGACACGCGGTTAACTCCGTTGGATTTCTACATACTATAAATCCAGGGCAAACTTAATTTCATCCCCAAAAACACCCGGAGTCGAAGTTTCCGTAAGATTGCACGCGATTTTTCATTTTCGAGAGTGCAAGGCTTTTTTTTCGTTAATTAAAACACCTAAATTTGAACTTGTTTATATCAAACTGTGTTCTTTCGAAAGCTAAATATCCAAGGAATCATAATCTTGCTATGTTGATAATTTAAATATCAATTTTTTAAATAATTCGCCTTTTATTTTGATATTTATCTTATTTACGAAAAATGTATAGAAAATAATATTACCGGTTGTCTAAATTTCTCTTGAGGTAGCAGTCACTGTTTCTTACTTTGCTGTGCTAATCTAAAACGGGGTCCCCAAAATAATCGGAATAAGTGCAGCATTAGCGCAGGCAAATACAGAGAGAGTGCATTTCTACTGTTACGATTTGAATTCACGTGCGTTGCGAGGACGACCTTAAGGAAATGCATCAAGTAAGCACTACCAACGGAAAGAGCCCTAAAACCAGCTAAACGATATACTTCGGAGAATCCCTTAACAGAAAACGACACTACAGTGCTTTAGTAAGAAAACTGCAGTGTTTTACCTTTAATGAAACGTAGTTTTCCTTTTAAATGAAGTATTAAAATAAAACTGCTTTCATTATTACCTCCCAAGAATGCATCTCATTCATAAAATTAAGTTTAAAGTGATAATTCGGCCATTACTATAATTAAAAACAATATATAAATTACAATCAAATGTTATAATTGCCATATTTCTGCGTAAACGAAACTTATCAGAATAATTCTATCGTTTCTGAGCGGTTTTCATAAAAGGCTATGAGTTAGTAATATTTACGCCACAGAAACTAAGGCATTACCGAGATTCTTTAAATCTCGAGTGCCATATAAAAATGGGCCGCAGTTTGCGAACGGAATTCGATCTCACAAATCGTCCATCTTGCGTGACCGAGAAGCAAAAACTCCAACTGGTAACAGATCAGCTCAGGAAAATGTTCAGGGAAACTGTGAAACAGGAGAGATGATGATGACTAGTTAGAGATGCAGACGTCAATCGGATGCGATATTTACTCACAGGATGCTGTGATGCATTATTAGCCGGGTGCACGTCACGGAATATGACCACGAATTAAGCGCAGCCATAACGGTGGAGTTAACCTGTCCGACAACCATCAGAGTGCGAGCTGAGCTCCAATGGTCGAGGAATTGCTCCACCAAAGGAAATCAGCGCCCAACGTGAGAAGATTTGATAAATAAAGGCGAAAATTATTGGAACATTGGAAATGAGAACATTTACCCTTAGAGGGTTTTTTTAAGCGCCTCTAAATAAAATTTCGGCATTTTGCTTTGAAATACAACATAAATCTTGGCTCGATTTAAAAGCTTCTCAGAAAAGCTCCCTTAGTGATTAACTCTTCAAGTTCAAAGCCAATTTAAAAAGAGAAATGCTGTAGCTACTGCTATTTAAATTCATACCGTTTGCTCTTAGTAACAGATACGCTAATTTCAGAAAGAGGCGTAAAATTGACCGATTCAAATCGAATACAATCAAAAATTCCTAGAATCTCTATCGATGTTGATTAGTTTTTATTGAAACGAGATTTTGATTTCAAGTTCGACGACTGGTTAGAAATTCCTCTAAGATTTATTAAAAAATTTAGGAAGTAAATGGGACATATTTGGCTAAATAGGGCGCGAGGTAGTTTTCCATTGATTTCCACACAATGACTGCTATGAGTGAAAAAGTTCGGTAAAGCAACGCCTTGAATAGCAATTTCCATGGCACTCAACTATCAAAGGGCCATTATTCAGCAACCTTCATACTATTGAGCTAAGCAAACGTATATGAAAGACGCATTTTCCATATGCGCACCAAAGGCTTAATTCCTGGTACTATCAACATACGTACATCCCGAGATGCCTGTGTAACGAAGAGGGATGACAGCTCTTTTTTAAATCAATTAAACTGTATCGGGCGTTACATTACGGAATTTTCCCGAATTGGAAAATCAAACGAAATGTTTGTCACAGTTTACTCTATGGTATAAATAAAAACTAATGAAAACAATTCCATTTATCTAGATATGGAAACAGTGCCGCGATTAGAGTAACAGTTTTCCGATATTATGATCTAAAAACGAATTCTAAATGGAATCATTTCCTAAGCACAACAACGTAAAATTGCTTACATTGGTATCACTTAAGAAGTGCACTCATTTTTAACATTTCAAACTACCGAAATATTTTCAAATCAGTTTTCGCAGCGTTTTGCGTCAACATTACGAAGTTTCCATCGTAATTTGTCGCTCTGGGAAGGAAGTTATGAGCTTCGCCAGCGGAAAATGGCCGGCAAACTTCTCGACGCCACATAATTACGATCCCTAATTCGAACGAAGAAACAATCGCGGCAGAGCAAACGCGAGCATCCAAAGTGACAGAAATGCGAATGAAAAACGCCCGGAAATGGGTTAACGGCGATCCTTTCCATAGCTATTCGCTAGATTTAATCCTGTCGGAATCATCTGGTGCATTAATCGATGGGACAAATCTTTTTATTCTTCCTACGGGAGAGGGTGAACTCATCTCAAAAATCCCGTTTTTCAATGAAAAGTAACATTGAGCGCCTCAAATGCCACGGCAGCTCTAATCGGGTGGTGGATTGAGAGCCAAGAGGGATATTAATATTTTGACGGTAGAGGACGCTTTTAATCGCTATCGCTGACCGAAAATCGTTATTTGAAAAATCAATGGCGGAATGAGAGGCAAGAAATTAGGGCAACGAGAGTCAGTTTGGGATGTGTATTAATCCGCACAAAAGGCGAAAAGTACGCGTCACAAGAAGTGGATTGCTTTCGGACCGTCGAAAAAAGAGTTGTGAGAATTCAAAAGTATGCACGACTTATTGGACAGAACAAAATCAGATATCGATCGATGATCTCCCTGCCACACGCGCACTAGCAGGGTATTGATCTTTCGCAGGAACAGTTCTATGAATTAGAGTGGGCTTAAGCTAGCAACAGAAATAAAATTAGTCATGACAAAATGACGTCAGAAGTAAATCAAACGACTATACAAAAGAAACTGGAAGTTTTTTTATAAATTGAAGATACAAATTAGGGTTAGTTTGACAACGGCATATCAGAAAATGAACCAAGGGAGCATTTATGAAGCGAACTAATGACGAAAGGCAAAGGATCGAATGAAAATCCTTTGCGCGGAGTGTTCTCCACTAAACGGAGGCCTTAAAATTATGATATCAAAAGATTGAAGGTGTGGAGGTGGTGTTGGAAAGGTGGAAATAATGGTAGACGGAATTGCCTTCTCCAAAAGAGTGGGTGTTGACAATAAGAATAGATTTGGAATCGAGGCCCTTGGAACATTTACAGTAAGAATTAATTGTTCACTGTGTGAGAAAGAAGAATTCTTATGAGATTCTATCATTTACAATTACGAATGATTGACGAATCCGAAGGATGCCCTTACGTCCATTTAGGAGTGTTTTATTAATCAGCTCAATTTTGTCAACGGAATGTACATAAGGATGAGGCTTCTTAACATTCTTTCCATTGAGTAAATTTACATCTATCCTTTCGGCGGATGGCGATGAGTGAAGGAACCATGACTCTGCTTCCCTAATCGATAATCGTCACGTATCATTGTAGAATGTGGAGTGAATAACGAAATTTCTTGTGACATTCGTAACATTGTCTATCTGTTTTATTTCCTTTGAGTCGAGTGAGTCGTAATTATTAAGGAGTTAACAATTTTTACTTTCCATCGTTTCTTAATGGGCAGTTTAGCTATTCTGAGCGTATACGTGAATGTTCGCCTAAAACAGGAGAGCCAGACGTAATAAAGCACTTGCACATTTTTTTTTGTTAAAAAGTTGTTAAAATATCTTCTATTAGAAAAAGTGCTCTTCAAAAGCACGTATCCATTTTATTGTGCATATAATTATGAAATTCTACCAAAATTTCTGGGGGAAATCGAGTGCCCGGGCATTTCTTCAAAAAATTACCCCGTTACCCGGGTAGTTCAGAACCCGAGTAATTTTGATTTCCTACTCACAGTCCAGCTTAATTATCTTTCCGGCCGTAACTCCATTGTACTTTTATAAGTTGTACTTCCCCAAAGAAAAATACCCGGGACTTCACCAACCTGTCCTGATCATGACGTATCTGTTGGGGAGTTCGTTCATACATTTGCGAGCAAATGTTTTTTCCCGTACGAAGCAGACCAAAATTTCAGATGAGTATATTGAAAATGCTCTTCGCATCTCAACGACCTCCTTCAAACCATAAATACTCGTACATGCACTGGTATCGAAAAAACAGGCTGTGTTCATATTTAAAATGTTATGTTCTTTATGTTCGAAAAATAAACGTTTTTTACTATCCTCATTTGTATTTGGGTTACATTGTGAATAAATATTATCTTCTTTTACACTGTAGAAGAATTACAAAGGTTTTTTCTCTTTGTTTTCGTTAATAAGAGGGTTGCCTAAATCAAGGGGCCCGCGCTACTGAGAAGATTTGTAATGCGGCCCAACGGCACCAAAAGGTTCTTCTAAACTGTATGCTAAATATATTGCCTACTCTAACTATTGGAGGTTTTTGAGGGGTTTCCCTCTCCTGGAATTCCCGTCTATGGGCGAATTCCAGGCAATTAATATCGATATTAATTTTTATGTTATACTCCCCTCCAGCGTTGGCACCTGGCTATATGGCCTAATTGGAACGTAATTACACATAAATAATCAATAAATATCTCTGCAACCAAATAACCAATAACCTGGGCTTATGCATTTACAGATTAGACAGTCCCTACTTAAGTAGGGGCTGTTTCTTCGTACGTGCTCTCATTCATATAAATTCTCTCACTTGCAGACGGAACAATGGATGGCGATCATTCGGACGACGATGGCTCTTTGATGTCTTTCGGACACGCAGTGAAGACTTCGGCGGCCGAGGAAAGCAAGTCATCCTCCGCAGTGTGGAAGGCCATCAGCATCGCCCTCCTCTTCTGGACTTTGCATTGACCGAAGCAAATCGATGGCCTAGGGCGGCATCCGAGTGGAACCAAGCGCCAGTGGACGCGTTAAACCCACCAATGATTAACAAAAGTAAAGAATGCAATTCTAGGTATCCGCTGCAGAGGTGCTTGGAAGCAGACAATGAAGCCCTTAACGGGTGCCTACCTCCTATTTGTAAAAATAAATAATACGACTGAAGTGTTTTAATGGCTTAGAAGACAAGAGACGTTGAAATTTTAATAACAGAAGACTTTCGAAATGTAGAGGCATACATTTGATAAAGATAGTCTTCTCCGAAGCTTCCTGCAAATTTGTTTTCGAGTCGAGGGACCGGAAAAGTACGAGGATCTTATTCTTAAAGAGTAGCTTCGCGATTAAACTCACGAAAAATAAATGTTATGTGAGGTATGTGCAGATCTCACGCAAAAAAATATATAAAAAACATATCGGAGAACGACTTCTTTTGAGGGTCGATTTGTGACGGAGTTTGGAGAAGTCATTTTCGTGGAAGACTAATCAAAGTGCTTCGAGTGAGTGCGTAAGAAGAGTGTCAAAGTGCGGATTTCAGACTATTATAACCACTGCAGTGCCCGCCAACGAAGACGAGATATTGTGTTTCCATAATTATAGTTTGTCAGCTTCAAAGGGCCATGTAATACTCGTCTTGTATAAAGAATCAATGTCCGTGATTTGTAACCTCGGTTCGTGACATAGAACAGTTTTCGTTTCCCTCATGTACGCGCGTATTATAGTGGTGCAGAAAGTTCATCCCTTAGAATAAAAGAATCGACCACCAAAAAGCTAAATCTTTGTGAATCTGACGCATATTTAAGGAAAAGTTTTTTTAAAGAAAAGACAAACAACCTTTGATATAATATTGTACAAATTTCAATCGAATAAGGAAGTATTTGCGCTCCAATGAAGGACATTGATATTTCAACTATTGAATTTCTTGTTTGAAGTGAAATTTGAACAAAAATGGTTTGTTTTCTTTCGATAAAAGCTCTTTTTTCTCAAAGATATCATAATTTACCCTTCGAGTAAGCCAACATAATTTTTAAAACATCCATTACTCTATAAATATAACAACTTAAGCTTATTAATTACGCGACATGGCCTTATTGTAAGCAATCGCTATGTCGTTTATTTTCAGTTAAACTTCCTTAAAGTGATGATCGTGAAACTCAAATGCCGTGACCAAACTTTTATTTTATAAATGTTGACTTATGTATAAATTCATAAAAGGAAATAAAACTGACTGCAATATCCCGGAGCATCCTTCTCGTGGCTGCTCGCCAAAATTGTATGAAATATTCCCGAATACATTACCGCATAAAATAGCCGTTCTGAATCATGATGCATGACTATTCTGCGAAACTTATATCAAGTGTGGCGGATTATGTAATGCAATCTTTATGAATGCGGAAAATATAAAAAATGAGGTATCTTATGAAGATATAGCTGCTGCGAATATGGTATGATGTACGACTTTGTGGAAGTCGTTCGGCCATATGTTATTTATAAAAACAAATCTTGAAGAAATGGAAGTACTCTTTGGCTGGAATTCGCGGTCTGAGAATTCCGGATTCACGAGAGCTTTAACTGAGGATAATATTACACAATCAGAAAACAACGTGATCTCATAACATTACGTAATATTTGCATCTCATAAAAAAGATGTGTAAGTCATTAGATTAGAATCGCAAAGCAAAGCACAGCCTTGCGCCGCAAATCATGGTGTACCGCAAAAAAGCCATGAGTTACAATCGCTTCTCAATGTAACATCTCATGTCCGCGATACTTTCTTTGGCATATTTTGGGAGCGTTATTCGACTTTTTTCCAAAATAATAAAATTTGCTTTTTAGCGTAATCTTCCATTGTGGATGAATACCAGCTAAAGCAAAAGATAATATTTTTAGTGCGCAGCAAACTGACTAACAAGGTGCACACCTAACTTGTAAAAAGGACTCACTGGAGCCCGTCAGGGTACGTTCATTGCTGTAAAATGAGCGCTTTCGGCCGCTGCTTCCATTGGAATTCCTCGTTCCTTGCATCTAAAACGGAGTTAGGCAACTATGCCATGCATGTGCATTCCAATGTAGATCCGATTCATTTCCAGGAAAAATATTTTGCTATTATTATATTTGTCATTATTATGTTTGCTATTAAGAATACCATAGTAAAATGTTAGCGACGCTGGCTAGGAATGTGCGTAATGCATTCTTATTATGTGATAAGTCGATACAATAACAGTGCTTAAGACTAAAAATAAGATATTGGATAAATGAGAATAAATGGATTAAGCAGAAGTTATGCAAAAGCAATCAAACACTCAGTGGTGTTCGTCTATTTCTGAGAAAATGATAGCTAAAATATTTTTTCAGAAGATAATTAACTCTGTAAACATTATATCTTCAATATGGCGCCTTGGTATCTTTTAAAAATAATTACAAATAAATATTTTGTTATTTATTAACAGCTGAGGCTAATTTTATAAATACAGAGTTAAAATAATTCATTTTGGGAAATAAAGATGCAAACCCTTTTCGAAATAGAAAGCTGAGTTTTTCTTTAATTTTAAATTTTAAAATCCATTGTGTCGTTTCCGACACTTTTGGCGCTTCCATATCAATGCTTACAGAACTCATAAGAGAATCACTGTCGACATTGATTTAAAGACGTCGGAAAAAATTCAGTCGGTGAAGAATGAATCCGTAGTCATCAGATGAACACTTCATCAAGGACAATCGGGTAGGTATAAATGTGCGCTAATTTTAATGTGAAAATTATTTTCACATACTCAGTGAGTCTACACAGATATAAAATTCCATTAAAAGTTGTCTTTAGTCAACGCAAATCCTGCGAATATCACATTTTGAGTTTTCCAAAGTGGATTCTCCCCTGTGATGATATCCCTTTCACGCGAAAGAGTCGTTGGCTTATTCTTCTAAAAACTCATCTCTTTGGTGTGAATTTACGCTTCCCAGAGCGCCGGTGTCCCCCTCTGTTACTCGACTCCCAAAGCTCGTTGGCAGCCCATTATTTCACCCCCTACCGTTACATTTCTTGCTTCCTCCACTTGTAAAAGGCTCTTTGCCCGGCGACCATCAATTCCGCCGGAGTGTGTTTGAAGCCCACGCAGATAACACTGCAATCCAACTGCGGAATTAGTGAGCAAGATTCCGCCAAGGACTGTTTGCCGCCCGCCGCACCTGTTCCTGCAATCGAATCGCTGATCCGAAGAGGTTTCTTCGGTAAATAAATTAGCATCGTCGGTGCGAGTCTTATTTTCTCCTCGAAATATTCAATTGGTTTCGGAATTTCAGATTAATTACAAGAATAACTGAAATCTGCGATGAGGGGAGATATTGCGATGTCCCAAACAAATCAATCAATCAATTTTCCTAGAAACAAAGTTTCTAGGAAAAAACTTCGGTGAAATATGGAGTTGTAATATTACTGAGGATTCTATAGGATTTAAAAAACTACGATAGATATAAGTACTTGGATAAATTAGAGCAGTATATTTGGAATGTACTGTAATTGGATTACTTATTTTATGCCTTTACATTGAAAGTAATATTTCTTGGTTTATTACAGTGTTGATGCGGTATTGGCATGAATTAGATATTATTTTTTTAAAGTTTTTAAACCATCCGCATTGAGGATGCAAGCAAATACACATGTAAATATAAAGATATTGCTACGTAAATTAAAAAGAATAACAAAAAAATATTTGTGTAAATACCTAATAACCACGTATTACTAGAGAAATCCCTAAAACACAACAGAAAGGGAGCTAAAGCTCTTGATATCAAAGTATCAAAGAATGACATTCATTAAACTTCAAAATAAAATACTGAGATTAATTTCAGCAAAGCAAAATAACTTTTAATGAACTTTAAATGATATAAATAAAATAACCGAAGGTAAATGATTTTACAAAAATTAAATAAAATAAGTTCTCCGATTTTTCAATTTAGAAGATAATAATCATAAAATTACACGAATAGTTGCCAAATGTATAGAATGATGACCGCGTCCGTTACAGAATGAGCGTTCACTCTGAATTGAATTATTTCTTGACCACGAAAACTACGAAACGAAATTGATTAAGAAGTCATCGATTCTCAAACTGGCGGACTACTTCCATTAGAAAGGCCATTCGCAGAAGGCTCACTGCTTCGATCTTCACCCCTCAAAATGTGTAACAAAATGAGCAGCTCTAGCACCAAGTTTCAGGATTCGTAGGGATAAAAGAGAATCCATGCGATACACATAAATCTCCTCAAATCTCTTCCATTGAGAAAAGAACAAACCTCGTTCCGAATTCTCATGCATTCGGTCGTTTTCAAATAAAAAGAAAAATTCAATTAGAAGAGAAAATTCTGTATTTCCCCGCAAACAAGGAAAAAATTGAGAGGAAATAAAGTAGTGAGGGATGTAAATTTCTGCGTTAAAAGTTGAGGCCGACCCTTCGGCAAGCTCTTCCAAGTTCACGGATGTCCCACCATAGTTTCTTCTTTTTTAATAAGGGAGCGATGGAACGCGACCCATATTCGTAAAGGGGTCAGCAGATAGTGACGATCCGGGAACGGAAATTAAAGGTTGGTGTGGAAAGGAGATAATATTCAGATGCATCGAAAGAAGGAAATTGAAGTGAGAAAAATAATACATACATTCGTTATTTTTGGAACATTCGATGAAGGAGATGGGAAGAGAAACGGAAGTAATGGCTGGAACAAGATGTTTGCTGCGACCCAGAGATACTATGACACGTATTTGCCAAGGTCGCAATAACGAGGAAAGGACCTCACGTTTTATGTGAGAATACGGAGGGAAAATGGCGAAACGATCGAAAATGATTCCAATTTTTCAGAAAAAATACTCTCGTGAATATCTTTCCCGTAAATGGTTGAATTAAATATCTGTGCATACAATCTTCAGCTGCTTCGAGCCTCTTCCCTCCAAAATAAGCCACGAAAAGCTTTTGAGAGGAGGCTGAGGAGACTAGGCAAGATGAGGAGTGAGGTAGTTCACCCTCGCATTCCTCACTGAGCCAGAACGCTTTAACCAGAACAAGCCCACGTTATTGAAGCACAATAGCTCCATAAGTAACACTTTTCGAAACATAGCATAAAGAGAAACCATAATTAATGCTATTATTCAGCGTAGCGCATACCTCAGTAGCTTTCATACAATCACAAGACTGAGACAATAGTATATAAAAGATACATATGTGTTCTATTCCATACCAAAAGGCAAATGATAAATATTTCATTCATCAAGATACTGTAGCACAACCTATCTACAATACAAAGCACTATTAAAAATTCAAATATTTATTTCAGCAAAATATGATAAAAAAATTAACATTTTTAATTTGATCAGTTTTACAGTTTACGATCTTAAACACTCTATTTTATTTCATACAATTCATTATTATCATTGGAGTAACTCTCACGAATAACTTAACATGGAGTACTTACATCCATAATATATGCGGAAAAGCACTTTAAAAACTCGGCTTTGTAAAGAGAATAGTCGGTCGGAGCGACGAAAAAGTTCGCGAGCGATGTTATCTTGCGTTAGTCAGACCTCATCTTGAGTATGCGTGTAGTGTATGGGACCCTGCCGATAAGTGTTGTATTAAAGAATTAGAAAAGGTGCAGCGAAAGGCGATACGTTTTGTAAAGAATTGCTACGATAAATCAGTGAGCGTCACTCAGATGCTACAGGACGCAAAATGGGAATCATTGGAAGTTAGAAGAGTCCAACAAAGGATCAATTTACTTGATAAATTCAGAGAAAGCACGTTTAGAGATGATGTAGCGGATATAATGAGTTCACCATGCTACATAGGCCTTTCCGATAATGCGAGAAAGATCAGAGAAATAGATGCCAGAGCGAATAGATTCAAGAACTCATTCTTTCCGCGAACGATACGCGAAAGTAATCAATTAGGGAAATAGAGTCATGGTGCATGCACCCCCTGCCACACGTCGAAAGGCGGCTTTACAGGGTAAAAACATAGACATAGACATTGTTTGGAATATTTGGAGGTGGTTAAAATGCAATACAAGGAATTCAATTCTTCATTAAAAATCGCCAAAAATTAATAAAAATCTTCGATCAAGGAAACTGACAATAAACTGCCGTCATGTTTTTCACGGACATTTTGCTTTTAATTGTTTGGTTGGCTTAATGAGTTGACGAGAATTCTCTCGTTGTTTCCTTGCACATCCAATTCACAGAATCAGAGGAAGTATTGTGGAAATCCATAACCGAAAGACACTAAGAAAATATCTTCCGCATATTTTTCGTTACATAAACAACTTATGGAAAAAGCATCATTTTCTGAATGTCTTTTCTTACATTTGCTGAAAATAAACTCGTCTCGACAGAAAATTGTCGAAATACTCAGAAAAGGAGCCAGTGGCAGGAAATTTGTCTACGCCTAATAGCCTACGTCCAAGTAGCTAATCAACGTTTCGAATTCACTCGCGATCACCGTTTACGTTTACACCTCTCACGGATCACCTTTTAGCGTATCTCTAATATGTTTTGATTTAAAGGAAGAAAAATCTACGAATGGATAATATTCTTCCATCGAAAACAAATACGATTTATTTTCGAAAATGGTGACCGAACTAATAATAATAATTTATTTCCTCAAAATAAATTCAAATTAATGGATAAAATATTCACCAATTGTTGATACATAACCTAAAACGGGCCATAAGTCTCACGGAAGTAGTGAAATCAAGTACAAAAGAAACAAAAAGGTTTTTATATTCATAATTAAGAATGCATATTCTAATAATTTTCTCATAAACTTGCATAGAAATTTACACGTCGACCATTAAGTATGTATTTGTGTTTAAACTTTGTCTTCTAAAAATTCTCCTTCCGATTCATGACATCTATTGAGTTAATAATTTCAGATTTTCCTTAAATTTCATTACCTCATTTCCATACTTCAATTTTTTTGCCTTTGATGATTTTTTTACCCATATGATGCAGTTCTTTCTGCTTAATCTTTGATCAGGATGAAATCATAAACTCTCTAAATTAAATATGTCTCTAATTCTTGTGTTTTTGCGATACTATGATTCATTATTTCTAAATCAACCATATTTTGACAGAATTAATTATCTCGTAAACGTAAGAAATAAAAAATGCTTCAAATATATCTGGCAACTTTTTACACACGCAAATATAGTTTGAGCTTAAATTTTAGCTTGTGGTAAATACATGAAAATAAAACATAAAACGATAGTTTAAACGGTAAGAAAAACTTTAATTTTCACTCGAATCTCAGTTTGGAATCGATTCAGAATTTCATTCGAACCGCATTCTGTAATTAACTTTTTTGGGCCTACTCACACTTATTTGATCGCTTACTTTTATGGATCGGCCGTTTGCTTCGGAGCGTTTAAGTGTTTCTAAGTCTTACAATACTCGAAAGAGAATAAAGTGAGATGGTTCGATTGTTAAGGGCAAATTCCCGTAAAGTAGATCCTGCTTTGACTCCCGGCTTCGTCTGATTTTCCCATCTCATAAACGTTAAATCTAGTCCACACCCCCAAATACAACATTACAATGCAATTACATTGCATTATTAAAATAAGCTTATCACACAATTGTGTCTTCTTTAAAATCGCCAACGAAGCTAAAATATTTTATTTTTAAATAATTAAAATGCAGTTCCATCGGAAATGTTTCCATTTCAAATTACAAAGCACGTGTCTAACATCAATAATCTTCATTGATTATAATCAACATAATTAGATTTTAAATTTATATACAGTAAGCCGCCAGCGACACATGGCAGGGGGTGTACTAATCTACCCCATCAGCGTCTCAGATGCCCTGCGGATAGAACGACCAGAAGTACTCGTAACTATGTTTTAATGACTACTTCCCTGTAAAGCTTCGTCGATGCCTCTCGGAGATCGCCCTCGTATTTTACTGGAATTACAACGTCATCAACTTCGCCTCAAAGTTCTGAGCGGATGAATTTTTCGAAAAGCTTCCGTCGGAAATTATATCTCCTCACCTGGAGCGAATTCCACCCGAGGGATTTTATCATAGCCACTGTCAAACTTGACAATTCCACTGACGAAACGGGCTGCTCTACGTCGACCACCTCTAAATCCGATTGTGAGACTAACCCCACTTCATATGGAACCCAAATCGTGCAGTAGTATTAGATGTTAGATCGAATAAGAAAATAACATAAGCAAACTTCTGTAGGCTATAGACGTATAGACTCTAGCACCTTCTCATGGTTATATTTTTTTATCTTTTCATTCTATTCTCCTTCCCTTCGCACCTTGAATATGTTCTATGAGAAGACAACTACTGCTAATTATAACTCCTTGGTATTTCTTGTGACGCAAGGACTCTAACCGCTATTATCACATTTTTCAGTGGAGGGCTCGTGAAACGCACTATGCAGATCAATGTGGGAGTCACAAGCATATTCTCTAAACTAAGCACTTTCCTATTCGAATTTTCTATCGGTTACATTTATTACATTAAATTTTTTGGTTATAAAATTTCCATAAATCGAGAACTTTGACGCTTGAAAAACAGAAAACTGCTCTCACATTTAAAGATTTTATTTATCATACGCTATTATCAGAAAATAAAAGTAATCGACGTATTTTTACAAAGAGAATCATTGGTCTTTTTAGAAAAATAAACTCGACAAATCAAATATGCAGCAAAACAACGAACGAAATAAAACGAAACATAAATACGAATGACGGATCCAAACAACAAAGGGCAATATTAACAGGCAATGCCTCTCAATAAGTGTATCTTGAAAAGCAAACAACAGGGAAAGAAGGGAAAATCGAAAAGAAAATGATTTGCTGGAAAGAGGAATGAGGAAGGAGAAGAGGGAGTAAATTGAGAGAGAGACAGAGAGATCGGAGTGGAAGATAGAGAAATACGAGAAAAAGAGAATACTGAAAAGGAATGAAAACAATAAAATCTCCAGGTGTAAGAGAGAATATCTTCCTGATCTCCCTGCTGTCGGATTAAAAATAGTATAGACATATAATTTGACAGTTTCCCTCACAATGATCCGCGGTGACATTTTATTCATCATTTGAAAGAACAATTCTATGCCTTTATAATGATAAATATCAATAGTGAATATAGATGACCTGCTTCAGCTGATTTGGTGTAAATCAAATCAAGACTCGGTAAATCCGCACAAATTCACGGCTCGGATATGTTTACACCATTGTGGAACAAGTTAGTTGAAGTTAATTTGAAGTGTGGATCACTTTTTCACTTCACTTTTTCTGAGGTCTCTTCTGGATTCATTGATAAGCGTCTGAATTAAAACTTGACTGCACTTCATAAAATTCATTCTATGATTCTGGAATTTTTAAAACCTACGTTTCACATTCCTGAATCCCCCACAGTTTACATGAATAGCACCGTGTCCATGTTTTTCTGTGCTTACTAATTTGCAAAATGAAAGCGGCATTTCCTGTTTACGATGAACATGAAAGGAATCGAACCCAGGACATCGGTGCTGCAAGGGCACGCTTGCCCCTACGCCAACAGCAGCATTTTTCATACAATTAACTGAGTTATTCAAAAAATACCAATATTCATGAAACAGAGTCGATTTGCAAAATTTCAAAGAGCCAATTACGAGTATTTAACTTCATTTGACTTAGGCTCGCACAGAACTCAACTCAATATGATCTTTTATCTCCGATTCGTACATTTTAGCGCTCTACCGCGCCTTATCTTCGGCACCCGGAAGTTTCAATTTGAGAAGGAGAAATACGTTATTGAGGTCTCTATAGAGAATCCTTGATTAGTGATCTCGGCCAGTGCTATATCTCAATTGCGGTTAACAAATGGACTTGGAACCGGCGGATGGATATGAAAAGCCGTGATTACTCACGTCCTCCAAATAAAACCACCGCCCAATGCACAAATTGCGTCGCGTGTCACTAAAAAAAGAAGACTATCGCTCACAAATACTAAATGTCCGCCGTACGCAGAGCTTCGGCATCAGTCAAGTAAACGGTGAAATATCGCCAGGACATTCGCTGCTGTAGATTTAGCGAACTTGCGAGCAATTGCAAAACATGACGTCTTTATGTTACCGATTTAGCAAAGGAATGACGAGATAATTCACTAAATCTGGAACTGCGATGGGTTAACTGGAAACTGCGGTGTTATGTCGTCCAGGTAACATGAGTCATAAATAAGGAGACTAAGTCTGACCTTTAAATGTTTGTTTCCAGCACGTACGAAGGTTCACTAAAATACAGAAATGAATGGGAAATATTATCCACCTTAATTTTTAAAAGTCCGATAATAGAATTTTTGTCTTTTGGCATTACATAGATGAAATCATAAGAGCGTGAAATAGTTAAGATTAGTCATCTTGCAATCCGTTTACAACATTTGGGATTCAGTGAAGAGTCATCAGCTCGATCCTCCGCAATCAACTGCCAAAATCATAGGATAAGGAATCGTGCATAAAAGGCGAAATAAGGGTTATTATTGCGACCGGTTTCGCTAGTGTTCTAGCCACTGATTCTACCGCATGCACCCTATTGCCTGTACCTGAAGATGAAGATGAAGTAAATAACTTGTGGAAGAATTATATTTTTTTTTCTTATTCTTTTCAGTACAATGACTTTATAAATAATCTTCAATAATGGTGACCAAAATAAATACAATTAGTATTTTACATTCCTCAGAACCTTTCATATTGTAACAACCAATAACAAACTTCGGTTGATACATATGAAAGATACATCCCCTCTAACCTTTGCCAAAAGGAAAATGAAGCAGACTCCGCGAATCGAGATATCTCAGCTGAAATGTATTATGTCCACCTTCTTATGGATAAATTCAAACAGCTGTCAACAATGCTAAAAACTGTCATTGATATTGAAATAGAAATTGAGACACAAGAGAGAGGATGCCACTGAACGAAAATTGACGGATAGGAATATCTGAGGAGAAACGAAAAATGTCTCACAGGACCGGGACTCGAAACCGAGTCTTCCGGGCGAATGCCCTGATCATTTAGCTATCTTGCCAGAACATTTCTCTATGTTCTTTAATTATATTATTATTTATATTAGTTTATATATTTTCTTTGGGTTTAAAAATTCGAAAAGGCCTAGAAAAGAAACGAGACTTACGGTGCAAAATGAGGAGTGAGGAAACGAGCAGTGCATTTTCTTCCCTTAGGATGCTGTAAGTGGAAATATTTCATGAGAATGCAGTTAAGTGGCGCAGTAAATAACGTTATTCAAAGAATTAATTGGGTCCAAAATGAATGCTATTTTCCATTTGGAGGTGTGAACTGGTGCGTCATCGCTGTGCAACTGCCAAGAATTGTTTCGCCGCAGGTCCGATAGTTCTCTTCGGATTGCTTCACGCAAACGGTGTAGAACCTCCAGGTAATATTCCTTATTGATTTTACAACCTAGTGACTAGAACTCATGATGCACTACGCCATTGAAATCTAAGAAAACCATGAGCAGAAACTTCACAGCGAATGGGACGTGCTATTTCGGTCTTGGTTCTTCGAGAAGTTTCCATTTGGACGACTGGACCTTATTTTCGACGTCATACCCGTACACCCATGTTTCGTCGCCAGTTTTGACCCCTTTATTAAGTTCTGGATCGGCATTGACTTCATTCAGCAACTCTTCAGCAATGTTCATTCGGTGCTGCTTTTGGTCAAAATTCAACAATTTTGGGACAAATTTTACTGCCACCCGTTTCATGCGTAAACATCCGTAAAAATTGTTTGTCATGAACCAAATATACGCCAATCTCATCAACAACCTCACTGATAGTGATTTGGCGATCGTCCATAATCATTTTCTTCACCTTTCCGCCGTTATCATCGGTCGTCCATATGCTGGAACGTCCAGGGCGCTCGTCACCTTCAATGTGTTCACCGGCCTTATGTAAACGCTCGTTTTATTCATTGAACATTCGCCAAAAGCAACAATTAACATTTCAAATGTGGTTCAAAACATTGCTCCATTTCTAACGCAGAATTTAATGCAAATTCTTTGTTCCATTTTAGCTGCATGTCAAAAATCGCCGATAACAGTTAAGCACGTGTAACAGTCAGAACAGTTGAACTGTCGGTCAGTTGAGAACTGCTGATGTCCGTTCCATCCGTCCCTTGGTCTTGTTCTTGGTCTCTTTACATATCTTGGTATTCAGTTCAGAACCGCTTATGTCCATCGGTTGTCGTTTCTCCTTTCAATTTGGACTGCCCACATCCATTTCAGTGATCTTACCTTATCTATGATGTCTGTCACTCCCTTCATCTTTCTCACCCAGGTTTTGTTTCTCCTGTCTCTTCTTGTGAATCCAAGTATACATCGTTACATACTTCTTTGTGTAGTCCGACGTTGCTGAGTTATTGCTGCATTAACACCCAAGTACCACTTCCATATGTCAAAATTGGTAGAAAGCATTGGTTGAAGACCTTTCTCTTCATTTCTAGTTTCATTCTAAGATTCACTTCATTAATCCTGTTTTTTTCTCCTGTCGTAACCAGTTGTCCCAGGTAAGTGTAC
Organism: Ladona fulva; assembly: GCA_000376725.2. Taxonomy (NCBI): domain Eukaryota; kingdom Metazoa; phylum Arthropoda; class Insecta; order Odonata; family Libellulidae; genus Ladona; species Ladona fulva. The sequence continues at coordinate 1,526,399 of KZ308862.1, forward strand.
TCTGTACAAGCATCAAAGGGTATGTCTTGTAGTTTTATTGTTTCTTGCGCTACAAATGAATAATGCATAATCTTAGTTTTTAATATGTTTATCCTCAGTTCCATTTTCTGACCCGCCGTGTTCAGTTCTTGAAGTCTTGATGCTAGATCTTCACCGCTGGTTGCGAAGAATACGTCTATCATCTCCAAAACGCACCAAACTAGTGTACTCTCCATTGATCTTTATATTCATAATTGAAGGCGAAATCGTTCCGCAAAGTAGTTCAAAATATCATCCGAATTTCCTGTACATTTCTTAGGGAGTAAAAATTAATGTGCCCTGGCATCGAGCCAAGGGTCAATTTAGAAGTTCTTAGCTTGAATAACAAATATACCCATTAATCCTATTAATTTTCCGAATTTCAGCAATTTGGCTTTTCGGAAAGCGCCCCGAAAAATATTTAAAAATACCACTCCGTGTAAAACATATGAGCGAAATATGATCCGTCCCAGCATCGAACAAAGTATATTCGCGGTAGAAGTTCATTATTATTACGGTTTAAAAGTTCCTCCAGCAACTATCGCTCAGGTTTGATGGCGATAACATATCGGAAAGTGCCTCAAATATGCTTCGAATTATCTGTACATTTCTTATGAGAAATATTTAATCTGCCCTGGGATCGACCCAAGGATCAATTTAGGAGTTGTTAAGCTTGAATATGAAGTACAACCACGGATACTATTAACATCCTAAATGTTAGCTACATTCCTTTTCGGAAAGTGCACCAACAAAAATTAATAAGACGCCCTTTGTATCCATTACGGGTGAAATTGAATGTGTCCTAGCATCGAACCTATGGCCACTAAAGCAAAAGTCTTTAAGACAGGCGATAGAAATTCATAAATTCCAACGATATCGTGAATTTCAAAGTTCTCTTCACTGTCTATGCTTTTCTGAGGGGCAGAAGTATCCTTGCTCGTGCAAGAAGTGCCATAAACCCTTCCGCTCTGTAGATTGATTGTTCCGTCGAGAATTGGTGCACAAATTCCCGATCCAGCTGAGGGATCACTATTGCGCCTTGCCACGGCGTAGCGTCTGTATACATACACATAGTTTTTCTGGCGCGAAAGTCGAAGGATCTGACCCGTGCGAAGATTCCTTCGTCAAAACGCTTTTCCAACCAGTTCGTCTGTCTGGAGTATACGTTACTTATCAAAAATCTGGGCAAATTGAGCATATAAATGCACCAGGATAGAAAACCGGATGCCTTGGGGATGTCAAGGGATCTTAGCCGAGGGATGATACACACTATGAAGTGAATGCGAGCAATTGTGGCGGGTAATAGCCCTATTTCCATTCTGTCGGTGTCGATGGTCACTCCTAAGTATTCCAATTTATTTACTGGGGTAAATTTACACTTCGCGTGATTGAGGGTGATTCTTAAATCGTTTTCTAAAAAGGTTGTAATCTGTAGCACTTCTTCTAGATTTAATTGTGGGCTGACGAGCCGTCAAGATAGGGGATTAATCGAACTGTAGCTGCACCTCGTGGGAGAATCTTTGCATGATTGCGGGGTCCAGCGTATGCCCCATGGGAAGGCGGCAAAACTGATAATACGCATCCCCGATGTACACCCCTTAGAACCTGCGGTGTTCGGGTCGGATGGTCAACTGGTGAAATGCATTCTCCAGGTCGTGTTTGGCCATCTTGACTTCGGGACCTAGGTGTGCAAAATGGCTTTCGCTGCGTCGAGTAGGGAGAATTTGGGGCGGCAAAACCACGGTGTCCCCATGGACACCGTGGTTTTGCTGATAACAGTTATTCTTCTCTCCCGAAGATGGCAACTTAGTTGTCGAAATACGTATCGAGAACAATACCTGCTAAGCGCGACCACGGAGAACCCCAACCCCCGCTGGTGGGAATTCTTCAACGGTTAGTTTGCTCGCAAACAACGGTTATTTGGAGCTTTTATCTAACTCTGACTACCATGTTTATAATAACACTGAATTGATTACTATTACTTACCTTAATGTTAGTTAATATTTCCCATTTTACTAAAATTATTTTTATTTAATTACTAATATATGATACTTAAATATAGAATATTATTTACCAAGCTTAACCATTGTAGTTGATTATCTTATTCTTCTCTTTTTGTATTAAAAAAACACACAAGTGAAAACCATCCGCAATACACCGTTTTCTTTCCGTCTACTTTTCTCCCCCATTAATTATCTTCAGGCACAAGACCTCACCCGCAGTTGAAGACCACACACTCTCCATGGACCCAATCATAGGACGGGACGGATATGCCGACATTTGAATTCATTTCTTTTTTACTACACCTGATATTACGATTTTATTATTTCATTTCTATCTATGTTTTCGCGGGTTTTTTTCGCTCCCCTTCTTATGCGAGCGTTATCCCGCACCGTGAAATTTTCTCTGAAAGCCTTCAGCCGAGGAGTTTTTTCCCCGCAACCCTATCCTATACTTTTAATGTATTTTTTATATAATTTCAAATCTCTGAAATTCTATGATAACGTATGACTACAGAGGTTAGGTGTAAGAGAGGCCCACATGGGCCTAACCTCGCCGAATAAAGTGTTCTATAATAATATGTAATAATAATATAATGAAGGAGATTCTGTATCGTAATAGTATTCGGTCAACTTTTATAAATGCTGAGTTCGATGGTAGGATGATTCAAATTTCGTCCCTTTAAAATACATGGAGCGGCTTTTTAATTCATCTTCATGCAGTCTTTCTGTAGAGGTGATTACATATTAATTGGCATATAATATGTGTTTGTTACTATGTGACTATTTTAGATAGTCTACTTCCCAGTTGTTCCACGGTTTAATGTTAGAGTGCGTAATGGTCGGTATTCGATTTTCGGCACTTCCTGAAATGAAACCTGTGTGAAACGAAAATTGGAAAAACAATTACCGTAAAGCTTATATAACCGCGAATATGAAGTCTGACACAGGTTTCATGTCCAAGTTTACGACACGTATCTTTGTTTTTATCCTTAAAAAACAAAAGAATCGGGAACCGTAACTCATAGTTTTTTATCAGCATCTCAATCGAGGCTAAAAAAGGCACATGAAAATAAGAGAGACTTCCCCTTTTTCTGCGTCGAGATTTAAAAAGTGACAAATAAGGCGGTGGGAGGGTGGAATGGAGTGATGCTGCAGTATTGTCGGCCGCAATGCGACATCATCAGATTTCTAAGAGGAGAGGACGAGCTCTTTTTCTATCTCACATCTAAATGTGCCTTCCCAACTTCATTTCAAAATGTCCTCGGCTTTTCGCTTATAATTATCCCAATCTTTAAGCTGAGAATCCCGGAGTGACTGCTCCATCTCCAGACGTGATTGTGCCGTGATAGACGGTTCTTTCCTGAGAGGTATAAAATCGCTCAGGAAATCCTTGAGCGATCGAAAAGGACTCATTCGCTGTTAGTCTGTGACGCAAGTTACGGAAAACGCCATAAATTAATCTCCCAACTCCTTTAAATATTAAACTAATGAACTTGTTGACCGGGAGTTCTCTTCGTATTCTGGATGCTTCATTTTTGTAAATTCCTAATATTAATGAATACCAAAAACAACTCGAGTCGGAGATGTAGGGGTTGATATGGAAAGAGTCGTCGAAGACCATATCTTTAACTAAGGGAAAAGTAACCCTTATTTAACTCAGGTGCCATTCAAGGACCTTCAATTCAATACCTATTATCTCTGACGTGCAAGATTAATGCCATGACAAAATCCACCATTGCGGCCTCAACTTTGAGATAGCTCTTCATGAAGAATGAGGAATAAGATCAGCTTCACATGGAATTGAATGCATACAACCTACGTTTCGACGCGTAGCATCGTCACATGATATGACATGGTAATGACATCATCGTCACATGATAATGGCATGACAATGACATCATCGTCACATGATAATGACGCTAGGCGTCGAAACGTAAGACGTATGGATTAAATTCTGTGGTAACGTGTAAAAGTTGTTTTTATTCCTCTTTCGTTAATTCCATAAATAAAGCCACGGATGGAAGGGGGGAAATAGTTTGGAAAATAAAAGGAAGGATATTCTGACGAGTTTGCAATGAGTTTTTTCTAGTTAGGAAAGGAACCCCTGAGACTAAATGTGGAATATTAACGAACTTGCTCACTCCGAAATGGAATGCTTGACATCTTTCGTATTTTTCGCTCTCTGACTGATTTTAACTTACAAGGACAACGCCTCTCGATCTCTAGAACTTACCTTTCTTAGAAAATTCAAATTTATATTCAAAAGATTAAAATCCAGAATTAATTATGTAATCAAATTATGGAATCGAAAAAATGAAAATGTTTGATCGAATCTTTTAAATTGCTGTTAATGGGTCACGTATTTTATGATTATTTGTTCGTCGTTAGTGTTAATACGATAATATACGATGTAATATATAAATGTTAATAATATACGATGTAATAGCTACGAAATAAGAGTTTGCTTCGCTTTTAAACTTAACTATTTCCTCTCGAAATTATTCAAAAGTCCCCACGGGATTGCCAGAAATGGGGAATTTATCGGTAATACGTCACAGTATGATGCAAAGGAGACTATAAAGATTAATGTGAAACCGTCAGACCGCCATCGAGAGAAATCTGTACATATTCAGAAAGCACCATTTATAATATTAGGAAGGAACCCAATTCACTCCCTGATTGTTCTGAAAGAGAATATTTTCCATTTTATATTCACTGAGAGACTGAGAAACAAAACTTTAGTGTCATATAAAAACTTTTAGCAAAAGTTATAGTATGAAAAAGTTAAGTAAAGTTTGAATTTAAAATTTGTTAATTTCTATCAATGTGGCCTTAATGATGTTGAAACTAGCATCACGAAATTGTATATTTGACTGTATTCGTAGAGTTGTTCTACAAAATCGGAGAGTAAGTACGGTGCATTTTATCATTTCGTGGTATAGATGTTTAGTTTCGTGTTCATCACATTAGAAATCGGTTAACAGGAAATGTAGGGGACATTTCGTGTCAACGGAATTCCTTGCAAACTCAACTTGCCTCTTCCGGAATACACTTACTAAATGAACGAAGTTTTGGCAAGAAAACTCAAACAGTTTTAATACGTAATCTCTGCTCGTTATAAAGTAATAGCAAATTTCACAAAAAATTTAAAGCGATATTAAATGCAAAGGAATAATTTTAGTATTAATTTAAATCCCGTCATAAGCACAGTTTCGAATTTGTTGTTCGAATAATGCAATACGAATACTTTTAAAAAGAAAGGTATTCAAATTAACCGATCGAATGCATCGTAGGAGATGGAATGGATCAATGATGAATTTGGTGTTCTCGGGTTTCCACTGCAGTTAAGAGAAGGCGTAGAGATTGCCAAATAGCCCTCGTCTGACACAGATATATTCGTTATTCTAATCAAGGATGATGCTTCTATTTCATATTTTAATGAAATATCAAAAAGCGATCACGTCTGTTAGAGCTAATTCACGTCTAATAGTACATCACATAATTTACCGGAAGTTGATAGCCCTGAAGCGACGTCGAAAAACACCTTCATGGAAGACGGAATCATTAAACTATTGCGGCAGATTACACCGAATGAAGCTCCTGGTCCTGAAGACCAGGAGCTCGGGTAGCGGAAAATGTAGCGCCTTTTCTTCGAGTAATATTTGATAAGTCGATGAGCGAAGGTAAAGTCCAGAATAAATAGAAAAATGCGAGCGTCACTCCAGTATTTAAAAGCGGCGTTAAGGAGAATCCAGCGAATTGCCGTCCTACCTCTTTAACATCATTGAGTGGCAAAGTAATGGAACATATAATTGCTAGTCCTTGAATGGGTTTTCTTGAAACCTCCAATTTCATAGTCAGGAATCAACACGGTTTCCGGAAGCCTCGATATTTTGAGTCTCAGCTGGTCTCATTATTAGTACACGATGTCCTAAAATCTTCCGAAAATAAAAGGCAAGTCGACGCTGTATTTTCAGATTTTCGGAAGGCATTCGATAAGGTCCCTCAGCATAAATTATTGTACAAATTAAAAATTTGTAAAAATTATATTTGGGTATCAATCAATCCTTCTGGGAAAATAATTTCTTATATATGTTGAAATAAGAAATGCAAAGATACTTAACTCTATATGAAATTTCAATTGACGAATTATTAAAAATTGCGGGTATCAATCAATCCCTCTGGGAAAATAATTTCTTATATATGTTGAAATAAGAAATGCAACTTAACTTTTTATGAAATTTCAATTGACGCATTATGGGGAATCAGATGAATACGACAATAAATACACATTTTATATAAGTTTAATTAAATTTTGTCATATAATCTATCGAAGCGGCCGATATGTTGTGGAAATTCATAACTAATAATAGATTTGTACTTTTCCACAAAATATTTATTCAGAACTACCGGTTTCGGTGTAATACCATCGTCAGGTTCAAACAGAACTAAATCCACAAACAGCCTTGGCTGTTCTGTTTGGACCTGACGATGGTATTACACCGAAACCGGTAGTTCTGAATAAATATTTTGTGGAAAAGTACAAATCTATTATTAGTTAAATTTTGTCATTTTAGATGGGAAAGTTCTCTAGTAATTTTACGATTGACTTCATAAATTTCACTGAAGCTATAGAATTATTTTTCGCTGGCGTTCGTCCGAATTTAGATTATTTTATCTCCCGGTTGATCAGGTGAGAACGACGGTCAATCTTAAATTGTTTAAAAGCACTTTCATTTTTCTTTATTTCTCGAATAGCGTAAATTGAATGAATATCTTTTCTTAAGCATAAATCGGCCATAAACTAAACTCTACGCCATCCATAAAATACTTCAATTGAGTTTAAATAGAGATTAATAAGATAACTGCAAATGAAATTCTTTGAACTCTTTGTAAGACGTCAACTGTCCTGATGTTCCATTTACATGACAAAATTACGATAGAAATTATAAAGAAATGTTTCACGATATTAAGAAAGGGAGCAAAGTCAGCAGGAAGAAAGCCAAGAGATTATTTGGGAATTGATATCAATGTAATATTTCTCGATTAACTCGATGATACTTATTATTTATTGTCCAATGGAATATCACTCAATCGAATAATCAAATCGGTTCGTTTAAAGCCTCATTTTGGAAAGATACGGCGCCCGCCAAATATGAATCCTCTGCTTTGCACTTGCATTACCACTCGGGTCATTGAACATTAGATTAGATCAAGATAAAATGTCAGCTAATCTATTGTCACATTTTTCAAGGTAAATTGCCCGGAAAGAGCATCCCTAACGAATGGATTCATTATTTAATTACTATCGCACGTAATAATGTGGAAAATAGCAATAGAATATACTGCGAAAGTAGTGTTAAAGTTATAAAATCGCTTTACTTCCTCTTATTAATCGATTAATTTTTATTACAACTTTTATGTGTAACAAATTGTGTACGTATTTTTATGCTTAACACATGATAAAATATCAATGCGAAATCGAAACTCTCTGAATTCTTTAAACTGCTGATCGGTCACTTAAATAGAATAGCTATCGGAGAATATCTCTTACTGTATGAATACCTGATAACGGACATTTTCATGAACGCTCACAACTCCGACGTCAGGAAAATGCATCGTTAATACTGTAATTAAAGGTCAATAATTGATTTCCATGACCGATATAAACCCCAAAACCATGAAGCGCAAATCTGAAGTACGTAAACAAAAATCACTGAAATCGGATATACATAAACGTACAGCAAACATGCACTGATACTCGAGTGACAAAAAGTCTTTCTCTGACTTTAACGAAAGCAAACAATGTGTTGGACAATCTATAGTGGATGAACAGCAATGCTCTAAAAATAGGACGCGGAAACACTTGGGAAAGTAACAAAAAAGGGGAAACATTAGCATGGAGATATTTCACTGGTCAATTTTCATCTGCGAAAAGCACGGGGAGTATTTTCACTGTTAAATAAAAACAATCAAAGCATTTGTAATGTTATTACACTTGTGAGTTCAATGTGCAATATCTGTAGAATCACTATAAAATATATTTAATTCAAATGCAGTTGATGATGAAAAATAACAATACATCATAATGACCGTTAACAAATTTATCACAAGTATTTGATTCGGATATCTGTTTCAAATATCAAACATTACAACATCGAAACCAAGCCAATCAAATTGTTAAATTGCATTAAAAACTATGCGGTGATGTTTCTATATTGGTAATAAGTCGTGCTTTGGATGAGTTTTTATCTAGGTAAAATATTATTTATCCGAAACTCAAATCAGTCCTAACCGTAATTCTTAGTCTGCATTAAAATGTATGTGATCACCGAGTTCTTTTTGAAAAGTAAAAAACATTTATACATACTACAGGGGCGCCGCCAGGATATCTACGAGGGTCCGATACAGGTGAATATGCCGGTCGGTATAATTACGCACACTACATCTTACGATAGATGTCAAAAAAACTTTCATAGAAAGTTTACTGGTAAAAAACGAAGAAATGTGTACGGTTATGTTCCTCGCTACGCCACGGATATATTACGAATCATGAACTTAACTGCTGCATCTAGCCTTACAGTAAAAAAATTCCTCTCAAATATCTGAAAGGATGCTTGAGGAAGAAATTTTAAATGATGAAATTCAAAAAGATCGGTGCAGATTTCTGACACGGAAAATTAATTTAAAGTCTTTAACTATAAAGAATTTTGAAATTAGCACCCAATATACTTGCAAATTTCTAGAGCACTCTTTACGATTACGAAATAATTACTGAAAAACAGCACTGCCTTCTATTGAGTTTACTCTAGCGACTTTCACTAAGAATATAATCAGTTACATCTGTCTTCCAAGAAAGTAAAAACATTCCCTTAAAAATTACAGATCGAAATTTTTAGTTCAAATGAGTTTTTCATGACAAATTACTCATGCCTAGGGGTTGTGTTTCGGATAGTTTCATTATCTTTACCCCGTATCGCACAGCAAATTTTCAGTTATCCTTTTCTAACTCTACATATTTAGTTAACTGTTTCACATCTGTATATGAATATACGAAAAAATACTTCATGAATCTATTATAAATGATAATGAATCTTCATTTCATCATTCCCATCTCGCATTTCTTCGAAACCGATGCATTTTATTCTACTAAAATGTTAAATGTATGAAACCTTCAGAACGGAAAGTACGAACACTAAAAAGTAAAACTCAACTCGAAATCCATCCAAAACATTTGTCAGGCCCACTTGGTTGATATAAAACTCATTACCCAAGTTGTAATACTTAATGTTCATGCCATAGTACCCTGTCCTCTTTTATAAATGTTGAACTTATAAGGTTTTACTAATTTTATGATATATGACAATGTATCCAGAACACGTATTATCGTCTCGTCTTCTGTTAAAAAAAATACCCAAATTTATGATTGATATTAACTGTGTTAGTACGCATTCGCTTTACAACCATTTTCAATGTAGTATTTTATTAGTAGTTTTACAACCACAACCTGTTCCTTCTCGACTACGAAAGAGTTTAAGGTGAAGCTAAAAGAAGCTGTACTAATATGGCAATTGGGATAGGATTGGGAAAGGTACTTGATTTTCTCTTCTCCACTCAAAACTACTGGCATGTGTTTAATTGAGATGTGGATGCAGAATTGGGGATGAACATTGAAAAGCTATATTTATATTGTATGATCGACAAGAGTTTTAGCTGTTTGTCTCATTGTTTTATTATAGCATTTCTAAGTAGGAACATATGCTGAATCCTTGCCACAAGGACACTTCTAAATGTAAGGTGTATGTATTAAGGTGTATAATGATTATAATAATAATTAGGACCACCAGTCTGTTAAGGAATGTGAACCCCTCCGTCTCATAAGTGACCGGTGATTACTATATGGACCACCCCTTTTTAGTTAGTTATAAATAACCGTGAATAGTCACTATGCTTGTATCTACAATTTATCGTATCATAACGTAGCCATACACTACAATGATGCTGATGATTGTTAATATGCTCTAAAGACTGCTCAAATCCGCAATTTAAGTATAGTTGTCGTATTGCTAAAAGTGCTTCGACCACTAATGTCATTTCGCACGTAGGCCCCCACCGGGAATCGAACCCGGGGCCCCTATCACCGAAGTCGAATGCGTTAGCTATCCGGGAGCCCTCCGCAATTTAAATCTTCCATAAAAGACAATATTGATACATTTAGTCGACCATTACAGAGTAGTTGCCGTAAAACCGCTTCATCTCAAAATTATAAACTTCATCAAAGTGGAAAACTCCATTCCAAACATTCGAATATTTCATTCTGACCCACCGAAGATTATGATGCGGGCAAGGAGAATGTACCATTTCCAGGAATCAATGACGGGAAATATTAAGAAAGAACTTGGTCGAAGATAGACGCAGGTGTCCGAGGAAGTCTACACACACACGACCCATTAACCGCACCTCAATTTGTCCGCGGTTCCCACTCTCTTCGGAAATGAAACGATTTCAGACGAAATAATCAAGCGTCAAAGTCTCTTCCAAATGATTCCTTTCCATGGACTTTTTACTCTCGGAGCTTAAGAAAACGGTATTTTTTTCCCAGGAGAGCGAAGTGACGCTTCATTCCACCATCTCCCTCTCCATCGCTCCCTGGGAAATTTCGAGTCATAAAGAAGAGTCCCCATGAAAAGCTCTCTGATAGTAAAAATGTAAATAATAATTGGAGGGAAGAAAGGAACGTTGCTGTAATAAAGGGGAGGAATACACGTCGTTAAAAAGCCTTGCTGCCGCAGAATGCAGGGAGTGTTTTTACAAGTGAGAAATGAAGTAATATAACCGAATACTGATTGAAATGGAGAAATGTTCTGCCGTAAACAACATTTTCTCTCCTAAATTGAAATAAAGACTCGGAAGGTAATTCCGAACTGGAGGATAGGCTGCGAAAATGGGAGAGTAATTTAAGAAGCATTCTGGCAATTGAAATATGGAGCACTTAGAGATATTAGATACTATTAAGTCATATCAACAAATAAGATAATATCCAGTGAAATAATTATAAGGCAAGAAATACTTTGGCATGAAGATTATAGCTTTCAAACATTTTCGTTGATGGAATCGAGACGCTTAGAAGATTTAAGACGACTAACAGATGATAACTGAAAATCGTTTTGCAAACTTTTAAAAAGAAAGTCACACTTGGCGTTGCTAGTTTCAACCCGCATACACATTCTATAGAGAATATACGTTTATTTTACCCATTTATCGGTGCCAACGTCTGATGAAATTCACGGAGGCCGTCACTTTGCGGTTCACGAGGAGTTTCTCAATGAAAACAATTTAAAACAACTTAATTAGTAAATTATATATATATCTTTGTTTTTTTAGCGCCCGAACTCAGTAAGTCGAAAGTAGTCCATTTCTGTGAGAATTTTCAGTGCAAATCGATATAAAATAAGAAAACGTTCCGCACAACATTTAAACGTCTCAATGAGCAGCGTCATCGCTATAGTTTTCGATTAATGGTATGTGATACAGGAAAAGATTTATTTTTTTCTGTCGTCCATAGAGTACTGCAGCGAAGTAACGGCCCGTAATGGAGATTATGGAGATCTTTAACTTCGTAAGTGTACTTGACTTCAGGTGGGTTTTCATAATTACGTCTTCCTCCATAGATTTCCACTAGGAAAAAATTCCATGTATACTGAAATATTTATGATCATTCCGAATCATCTAAAATTTTTGCAAACCCTGAATTTGTTATATTTTTAAATTTAAAAGAACTTTGTATTTTACCCAAGTTTTGATAGTGAAATTGAAATCGGCCTATGCAGCCATCATCAGGCTTTTCTTGTTTCATTAAATAGCGTTCGGTGCAGTGCGACCGACACATATCAATTACTGAATTCATTCGCTTCGAGACCACTTTTATTGGTTTTAAAGGAAGAGTGGATTAAATCTGTTCTTCTTCGGAAGGCATCATTGGCCAATAGTCTACACGAAACCGTATTTGATAGGCGAATCGCCTACATGCAAATTGCTCAACATCTAGATCGAGCGAAAGAAAACGAAATTAATTGCAAAATTAATCTAAAAATAATGCATTTCATTTTTCACTTAGAATAATTAACGAGGCCGGTGAAATGATTTATTCAAATACGTTTTCAGAAGCAAAGGAAAGATCGCAGGCCGTCAGTTCTCCACCTCTGGAATGCAGAAAAATATCCAAATGCAAACCTATCGAACGCATTTCATAAATAAATGATCAATTAAGAAATGTGAAAGGTCAATTCTCGGTATTTGTAGTTCTCTTGTGAGTTTCTCAATGACAAAGTTCATCTTTACCTTTGAATATAATGGAAAAACTGGAAAATACGTATTAGACTCGATTATCGGAACAGAAAACATACGTACAAACCTTAATAAGTACAAAATGTTACCATATTCCCGGTATTCGATACTTTGGTATCCGGATTTTTGGATTTTTCATCTGAATTGGATAGACTATGAGATATCTGATGAGGGATTCCAGGCGATAGGATTTTTCCATTCCTTCCTATTTTTAGATTCAAGTTCCATACGTAAGAAGATAGTTGGTTATTGTGTAATTCCACTCGATATTTAAATTCGATACATTCATTCTATCAGAAAACGAAAAAGGGAATTGCTGCATTTCGATCAGAAAAAGTGGAAAATGTTTGCAAGAGCGTCTCGCGATGAACGTCGATTTTCTGACTTCAAAGAACGCGAAAGTACGCAATTCTATTTCGAGGACGCAGCCGTCATTGTAACTTTGTAAACTAATACATTACTTTTATGCCTGAACGATAACAGTAAAGTTAAATATTCTTCATCTACCTTATATCCATGATACTGCATACCGTGGTTGGTGTTTCATGCCGTGGTTCCAAAATTTCCGCTTGCGATCGAGTGTTGCGATGGAGTGTTGCGATCGTTCAGTGTTGGTGTGGAAAAGTTAATCACGATTTTAAGCATTTAATGAAACTTTTCTCTGCGACAACTGATTTACGACAGTACACTTTAACACTAGGAGGACGGGAGTTTCGCCCTACCTAGAAGGACGGGAAGGGGTCATTTGACCCCTAGAACTTTTAATTCCTTTATAAATATTTATTTGCCTTTTATTAGCCAAATCTTTAGCAGTTCTTCAAGAATGGACCTTTAGCTAAACAATTATGAGGTTTTTTACCTTGTCATTTGTTTAAATTTTTATTTATTAAACAAAACGCGGACTGGTGTCCTAAATTTACAGTCTATCATATTGTAGAAACATTTTCGTGGTAAAACTAAACATACGAACCTAATACTTTAGTAATATGTAGTAGAAGGTCCGATTTAATGACAAAAGTCAGTAATATTTTAATAAAAAATTCTATTGCATCTGATAACAAACATAGAAAAGCACTCGTTCACTCTCAGGAACAAATCCCATACAAAAACGAGGGCGGAAAAAATTTTCGAATTTTGCGAAGTTAATTTTCTAATATACCTACAGCTTTTGGCCCCGCCAAATCGGTATAAGGTTATAAATAGTTTTTGAAACTGTCCATTAAGTATTCTCTCCCAAAAAAGGACTGAGGAGAATTAGAAACAACACTGATATCAATATGGAAATAGTACCCTCGCTGGAAAATAAGTTGACAAAAGAGACCCANAAATTCGAAAATTTTTTCCGCCCTCGTTTTTGTATGGGATTTGTTCCTGAGAGTGAACGAGTGCTTTTCTATGTTTGTTATCAGATGCAATAGAATTTTTTATTAAAATATTACTGACTTTTGTCATTAAATCGGACCTTCTACTACATATTACTAAAGTATTAGGTTCGTATGTTTAGTTTTACCACGAAAATGTTTCTACAATATGATAGACTGTAAATTTAGGACACCAGTCCGCGTTTTGTTTAATAAATAAAAATTTAAACAAATGACTAGGTAAAAAACCTCATAATTCTTTAGCTAAAGGTCCATTCTTGAAGAACTGCTAAAGATTTGGCTAATAAAAGGCAAATAAATATTTATAAAGGAATTAAAAGTTCTAGGGGTCAAATGACCCCTTCCCGTCCTTCTAGGTATAACATGATGTAAAAAATTTCCCAGCATTCATAGCAAGATTTTTATTTTTTCATATCATATTTTGGATGGTAACAAACAAAGTCAAAAAGTTTCAAAAAATTAAAAAATGTTTACTCATAGTTTTTTGATGTTAAACTCGGATTTTGGGTCAAATGACCCCCGCCGTCCTTCTAGTGTTAAATCGCTAATCTACGTAAACCCAATTTTCGAAATTCCAAAAGAAGCAAGAAGAATAGTGCGTCTTAGATTCAAGAATATTCGGTGCATTACCGTTTCTTGTTAACTTGATATTTAATAGTCTCGTCTCAAATTAACCCATTACGGAGAAATTTACTAACCTGAAGGAGTACGACAGTTTACAAAGAAAGATGAAAAGAAATGTACAGATATATTACAAGAAATAGAATAGTATAGTATGTACAGAATAAACAGCCATTCAGAAACTCGGCCGAATGATGTAAAAATAATACAGAGATGGAATAATCCACGGATTAGAATCGTAAACTTTAAGTCCATCGATAAACTCGATCATTAGTTATTGCAAAATATTGCGAATGAATTCGAGAGTATGAAGATATTGCGGCCATATAGTCTCCTGCGGCCCATCGGGTATTCAATGGGACCTTGTCTTATCCCCGAAACAAATACTCGCGTTTCAATATTTTTTCCTCGTTATTATGGCGTTGAACGAAAAAAATTAATAATATTCTATTCTGGTAAATGAAATGAAAAACTAATAAAAGATTTCGGAGAAGGTATATCATCACATGGGTCTAATGAACTGTTTTAAATAAGTTTTACGAATGCACTGTATAGCATCTCATAATTTGCTTTCAGAATGAACTGAGAGAGAAACACTGAATCGTGATAGAATACTGCCGTAAGATAGGTACTAAACTTGCATCCGATCCACATTTAGAGATGTCCTTTTGTAATGGGAAGAGGCACATAGAGGAAGAGAGTGAAAAGAACTGGAAGTGGCAGAATTCTATAGCAATCCTACAAGAAGGGACAACTCATACTTTTGCCAACTCCCGCAAAAAGTTTCCTAACCTTTTTTTATTTTCGCTTCCCTTGGGGAGATCCCTTTATTCCGCCCACACGCCTTACACAAGTTACCTTTTTCCTTTGCCTAACAAGCTGGAGTACGCAACATCATTTATTGCACCGTACCTCACACTCGGAAACTTATTCCACGCCTCTCTCATCAATCCCGATCCATGCATCTCTAATTGTATTCATTAACTCTATCCAAGTCATATTAAATGAATATACAATATTTCAGTTTTGTTTTTCACCAAAAAATGTTGCATTTTACTTTGAAACAAACTCTGCAGGAATACAACATTGACTTCATAAAGCTGCTTGAAAACTGCCTTGTTTACGCAATCGTGAATTTCCACATTAATGCGGAACTATTAAATATGCTGGACACATTCATAAGTGCCAGTTTCTGTCTCTAGTGTTATAATATTTTTATTGAAGCTGTTTTTAATTTCCGACAGTAGGCAATAAACCATGTCGTTTGGCTTTTTTCCACAATATGCTTAAACTAGGAGAAATAGATGCGAGAAGTCGTTTTAAGGCCTTTCTTTCCACGAAAGCTGCGCGACAACAATAAACTAAAGAGGTAATTCGAACACTCGGTGTTTACACCTCCTGCCACACGCCCAAAGGCGACTTGAAGGGTAATTATGTCGATGCAGGGTATAATAAAAACCAACACTTCAAATTTACAAAATCACAAATAATAATGTTACACTATTGATGCTATATCAATTGAAGTACTTTCTAGATCAGACTATTTCGTAACTTTCGTCTCTACCCGTAAACATTAACTTGAAAAAACAGCAATACCAACTGAAATGCTACTGGACAATAAGTTCAACTTGGCTACAACAGATGAGATTAAAATTTGTATAAAAAATACTTGAACACTACAGTCTTCCTTTCATTTTAAAATACTTGAAATTTCAACAGAACGTTCTATGAAGACTTTGTGCTCCTTTTGAACGATCAGATAATTAAAGGGAACATAGAGAAAGTGATGCTAAACGTATAAAATGCACATTATTTCTATCAAACACAAACTATATTAACAAATTATTATAACTAAATATATGCAAAGGAGGGTAAATAGTACGCACCAATTGTTCCAAAAAAATAAAGGCTTACGGGATATATCAGTAGATCAGAATGGAAGAATAAGAACACGCTTATCGCAATACCAAAGTTTAGCCTTTCAATTTTACAGATCCAGGACGGGTCTTAATTTCTTTAATGACTGATAATAAAACCAATGCATCCCTATGATTCAATTGGTATTTAGCGAAGGCAATCTATGTGCGGAATCCAAGATCAAACAAATTACAATACAGTTTTGAAGTTCATGATTACGTAAGGATCGCGTTGGATCTTTCTGAATATATTAGATCGGTTTACTATTTATATATATTTATATTTTATTTATTTATATATAGCGTTATATTTCACTCGCGCTCGTTATAGGCGCCTTCCTCTGACGAATCGCAAAAGTGTTTTAAGAGAGTCGCCGTCTATAACCGACCTTTTATGTCAAANACTGCTGATGTCCATCGGTTGTCGTTTCTCCTTGCAACATGGCCTGCCCACATCCATTTCAGTGATCTTACCTTATCTATGATGTCTGTCACTCCTGTTATCTTCCTAACCCAGTTTTATCTCATAAAGGGTGTGAGTTTTCGCATATTTTTAATTGCCCAACTTTTCTGGCTAAAAACACGATAATGTATACCATTTTCATTCAAATTAGTAAACATGTAATATCAAGAAGAAACTGTTAACTTTCTGGATATTAAGGAACGCATTGAATGTACCTGCTTACGCAAGATCTGTTGACTAATCATCGGGACGTATTCCATTCTGTTCCATTATCGGCGCGATTTCTCTTTCACTTGACTCAGAAAACTCACAAAGGTAATTTTAGAAGGTCTAGATAACACTTTCACGTCATCGCAAAGTCTTACTGGAATTACAATGTGTAACAAATTGATGGGAATAATTTATATTAAAGATCGTAAAACATTATTCAGAATACACAAATGAAGAATTATTAGAATGTATAGCAAATGAAAAATTTGTGTCACTTAAAAATTGAGTCGCAAAAGAGCCTTAATTAGTTATTCGTAGCAGCATCTAGTATTACACATACATATTCCGTGAACGAACCTACATCTACATAAATACCCTGCAAGCCGCCTTACGGCGTGTGGCAGGGGGTGAAAACACCGGGCGTTCGGACTATTTTTTTAGCCTATTATTATCACGTATAGTTCGCGGAAAGAATGAATTCTTAAAACGACTCGTCCTAGCATCTATCTCTCTTATTTTGCGCTCATTGTCGGATCGTCCAAGGTAGCAGGGGGGTC